>BQNB010004940.1:0-104793 GCA_026074375.1 Tanacetum coccineum | reverse complement strand
TATGTAACAAATACTTTGTTAAATCCAATGTATCAGTTTTAAACGACTTTTTGGTCGTTCTATACACATCTTGTGTTATTGATCTATGAAGTAACACGCCCTGGACCCTTATTCCGCTGCGACCCAATTTGGGGGTGTTACAATGTTAAGTAATTTACCTCAACTGGATGTGATTGTTCTAATGAATCTAGGCGCAGACCACCAGCTGTCTCTTCAAGGAACTATGCCCAAATTTTACATTCCGGAAAGAAGTTATCGATTGCTGATATCTTACCTAGATTATTATCATATATCTTAGTAAGATATGTGACACCCAAACATGTGTCAAATGTAATAGTAAGAGCTTACCCATGTTGCAATGTTACTAAGTTTCCAAACCATTGGTGGCCAACTTCATGTGTTACAATAATCGAAAGCTGACATGAAAAGAAGGTCGATCAGAAAAAATTAATAAGAGACATTAATGTCTTAAACATATCGCATAATATTGACATGTCCTACTCTTTGTGTGTTTGTTGTTCCTGATTTCTCGGGTGGGGCCATGGAAAAATATGCCTAACATGCAAATCTACGATGTTGAGTGACTTGACAGAAGTTGTACTTCCCATCCACGAACAAGCAAATCCAACTGAAAAATAATTTCATTCACATGCACCAAGTTCCTCAGATGCCACATCCCTTCGGGCGGGGATACCCACAATTCTCAAAATAAGCCGAAAAATTAAGGCTTATTGTAACACCCCCAAAATGGGTCGCAGCGGAATAAGGGTCCGGGGCGTGTTACTTCAAGATCAACAGCACAAGATATATATAAGAACGACACAAAAAGTTGTTTAAATTGATACATTGGATTTAATTAAAAGACATATTACAAAAGCTTATAGCTTCACTTGTTCCTGGTTTAATATTACAAAAGATGACATAGATTTCCCAAAATATGATATAAAAGTCTTTAAGCGTGCAATCCAAAACGTAACCCAATGCATCCTTGGCACCTCGTGCCTATTGACCTCCTGAAAACATTGCTTAAAACGTCAACAAAAATGTTGGTGAATTCATAGGTTTATGTATTTAAATTATGCAGGACCGCAAGACTTTCCCGTGATGTTACAACATATGCAAACAATCACAAAACCAGATTACATTTACACTAAGCTCATGACACTGAAGCTCGACAGTCTTGTTCGCAAAATATTGCTACTCAGCCCGAAATGATGTTCTAACCCGAAACATCCCTGATTCGACATGCTATAACGTTCGTTCCCGGTGATAGCTAGTCACCCGAACGGGGAGGTCGTTTCCCAAATAGATCTATTAAATAACATTCGCGCTCACATAATGTAATTCCCAACTACATCTATGCAATTGACAGTTCATGATAATGGGCTTAACTTGGGTTATCGCTACTTAGGCAAACATGTAATCAATGCAAAATATCCACTTGCGTCCAATTTGTAAAACAAAGCATGTTTCCACCCCAAATAATAGTAAATCAGTAAAACTGTAAAAAGTGTGGGGCTATGAACTCACCTCAAGTGAGTGATCTGATAATTTATATCAAGTGTGGGAATGCTTCACGATTATTCCCGAATGCAACCTAATTCAATATAGGTCGTATAAGTACCGAGTACTTTAATTAATAACATTATATAAACCTATAGTTGTTACATCGTACTATCGTTCGGGCTATCATAATTTAAGAGGTCATGACATGACGTACGAGGAGTTAGGACACTTTAAATCGTAAATCCAACAACTCGTCGATACGCCATCCGAAGATGCCTCATTATGAAACTCCCTAGTATTATAGCACTTTGATAACCACCGTTAATATTTCTACTTATAGCACAAATCAACCGGACTATCGTTTTGGTTTGTAAAAATAATATTTATAAAGTAAAAACGTTTATAAATATACCTTTTGTAAAAATGACCTAGTTTTGTCGTTTTAAGTCCGTTCTGCTCGCGTTTTCTTACGCCTTACGTCTTCGTAGTAAGACGAGTGATCAAAGATATTACATTTCAAGTTTTTGATATTCTGCGATGAATAGTGTTTCTTACTGTTCCACAATCAGCTCCTTACTCGTTTTTTTGGGTTTTAATTGCGGTAAAATTTGTATCGTAATTACTTTATCCGTTTTAATTCCTGATTTTAGTGATTCCACTTCGATGTGCGTCGTCGTTATTAAAAGATGTATCATATTTTATAAAGGTTGGGTCCACTGATAATAGTATTTTACTGTCATAGTTTATAAAATTATTTATATAACTTTAATTTATCGTAAATGTCGTAGTTTATTAGTTATAGGTCCGTTTTTTAGCGATTTCTTTCGGAGTACGATCTCGTAATTAGAAGTTATATCATATATTAGATGTTTTTAAAAACATAAAGTTTCTGATAATGAATAGTGCTTCTTAAAATAGGTTTATAATAGTATTTTCTCAGTCGTAAATCGTATCAAACATATCTTTTTCTTATTAATAGGTTTTTTCCGATGTTTCTTATCATTTTGGAATCGTCATGTGGCGTATTATTTTTATATGAGGGTCAACACCAACTGTATGAAATTCGAATTAAATACTGCCCTTTAATTTTCCAAATGTATTCATTTATAAAAGCTTGTTTTATTAACTTGATTAACCCTAATTTTACTTAAACATGTTTATACTTAAACAACATGTTAACATACTTTTACATTCATTTTTCATGATATATATGACCATATGACATAATAAAAAGTGCATAGATTCATAATCAGTAAGTTGATTAAACTCATTTTACATTATTAAAAAGTCCTAAGTGTGATCTTAGCCATATATTATCATAAACTCATTATTAATAATGATTATTAAAAAGTATAAAGGATTTTCGGAAGACCTTAGGGATGATGTATGAGATGAGAAATAAGTGCTAAACCCGTGTTTAGACTCAAAACCAAAGCTTACAAGCTTACAAACCCTAGATTAGGTTTGAAACCCTAATCCTTCCTTTTCTTCCTTAATTCTTGTAAATGATGATCCAAGGCTTGTAAATACTTTGGTGTGCCTTAGGATTGATGTGTATAGGCTTGTATAGGTTGAATAAAAGTTTTGTATGGTTTGATTAGATGGCTTATTGGAGCCGTGGGTTTGGAGAGCAAAAGAGAGAAAAGAAAACAAATTTGCTAAGTAAAAGAGTGTATGTAAATTCACATATAAGTGCTTGTATTTATAGGAGGAGGAAACTAGATATTTGTAGTTGCATACTTTGACCAAGAAAATTCAAAGGGGGGGGGGGGGGTTGACCGTGGGTTCAAGGGGACCAAAAAGGAGGGTTTTAAGGGTTTAATGGTTATGTCTAATGCTTCCCCTTACTGGGATTCATCCATTGTTTAAGGGTGGTGTTTCTAGCGAGTTTTCATTTATATTTAGTTAAATATACTGTAATTTGCGTAATTCAATGAAAAGTGAACGTTATTTAAAAAGGTAACAAGTGTAGTTTTATACAAAGTATTACTTGTATGATCCTTGGTTATTCTTGTATCAAAAGTATTTGTTATCTTGAGAATACTTATGAGACGTGTATATATATATACATATGCATAAAGTTTTATAAACTTTGATCATTGTATATAAACGTAGGTATTTGTTGAAGCGTACGATAATTTTTAGGGTTCCGGGAAAAACCTAATTGTCATTTATCGCGAAACGTAAACACTTTCACGTATCCGATAAAATAACTTGTGAAATGTTAATAATTATTCTCAAAATAATTACTTAACCCTTGTTTGACGTAAACAATAAATTGCTTGATGCTCGTTTACGTTAACTGATTATTTCTAGTTTACGCGATTTAACTTAACGATTTCCATTAAAAACAAATGCGTACAATACTAAAAATAAATAGTGACTTTATTAACGTCGTACATTGTCCTAAAACACGGGGTGTTATAATATGCCCTTCACTTTGACAGTTGTAGCATTTAACAACCCTTGCCATCCGCTTGCATTGTTCCCCCAGAGCTAGTAGCATTACTCTTATGCCCAGTACCAGAATAACTTTGACCTTGTCTCCCTTGTACTTGTTGCACTGTGACTCTGCCATCTTGAATAGTGGCTTGGTTTCTTGGATTCAAGGAAGTTATGAGTTGATTATTGGTTGAGGGGAACCTTGAGGAAGCTACAACTGTTAGAAAAGCCATTGCTTTGTTGAGACAAGCAATTAGATTGTCTCTTGGAGAGAATACAGGAACAAAAAAAACTGAGTCCATAAGAGGTGACTCAGTCATTGGTTATGTAGTAACTTGAGGTGATTGATAAGCAATTTATGGAATAAATGAGGTTTAATGATTCATTTGAGACTGATATGGATATGATGATGGAACGAATGAATGATTAAATTGAGGTTGTGATGGATAAGTTTATGAGTAATGTTGAGTGGGATGAATTGATCCATACTAAGGTGGTGAAAACTGTTGTTGAAGCTGAGGATTGTTGTATGAAGACTGATAAGTGTGAAGTGAGGTGGTGTCATTTGCTGATTTGCTACAAATACAAGTAGATCTTGATTGCGTTCACGCAGAAGACGGACTTCATTTGCATAGAGTTCGTGTTGTTCAAGATATGCATGAAGCTGATCAAAGTTAGTAGTATGCAAATCCTTCATGAGCTTGACATCAGTCATAAATTTGCTCCATTCTGATGGAATACTGTTTAAAAACTTTGTATTAACTTGAAATTGCTCGATTTTCATGTTGTAGATGTTCATATTATTAATCAGCTGAGTGAATCTCAAGTAATACTTGTGAAGTGTTTCCCCCTTTATGTGAGTAAACTTATCAAATGCATCATATAACTTACATTCTCTCTCCTGCTTAGTCAAAGAAGTGCCTTGCATCAGTAATTGAACTCTCTCCCATAAATCTTTAGAAATATGTACTGATTATAAGTGAATAGATATCATCGGGTAGACCTTGAAGAATGATATTGGTAGCTTTCATATCACAATCAGCTTGAATTTTCTCAGTAGCAAATAATTTAGCATATTTCTTTGTTCTGATCACACCATTCTCTTCAACTGTAGGCCAAATGAGTAGACCATTTTCAACTGATTCAAGTATCATTCTTTCGTGCTCTCTATTTTGCATGTAGAGTTCCATTCGACTTTTCTAATAATCATACAAGTCCTTGTCCAACATAGGTGGACGATTGTCAGCACCGGAGAGTATCATATACTCAGCAAGAGTATTCTTTTGTCTAAGTGGAATAAATGAATCCATGTTGATTTGATGTTTGTTAGATTACTTGTGGATCGAACGGTGATTGAAAGTAATTGTGTTGTTTAGTGACTAGTCTTTTGAGTGTTGTAAATCTTGAAACTACACTGGATTTTACAATTCTTGATAAAACCGGGAAGACAATTGAATGTTTCACAGGATTTTACAAATCAAAGAGAAACCGTATAATTTACTTTAGAAAAATTGAGTTTTGAATTGAGTTCAAGTGAATTAATTTTCCTTTTAGAAGTTGTTAAATCGCCTTTCAAAGCAAGATTGTTAAATGGCCTTCTATATGAAATTGTAAATCGCCTTGCTAAGGAAACTGTTAAATCGCCTTGTCAATAGAAGTTGATAAATCGCCTTGCAAAGGAAACTGTTAAATCACCTTGTCAATAGAAGTTGATAAATCACCTTGCAAAGGAAAGTTGATAAATTTCCTTGTACAAAGAACTTGATAAATCTCCTTGTAAAGATAGTTGCTAGTGCACTTAGAAAGCTGCTAACTCGCCTTGTAAAAAATGCTAACTCGCCTTGTACACACAATTGCTAACTCGCCTTCTGCAAGAAAATTGTTAATTCGCCTTCAACTGGTACGAAACTTAAATCTTCCAAAACACAAAAACACTCACTTTTGATCATTTTTCCCAAAATTTCTTGTACGACTAGTATTACTAAGCATATATGTACCATAAAAATGTGAACTTTATGGTTTTTAAGCCAAAAATTTTTAATCAAGAATTGTACTTTCTACAGCTATTCGAACACAAAAGATGAACGAAAATGATGTTTTTCTTGATTCAAAGCATGTACACCTATATCTTAAAGATACTAGATCAGATTTACCTATGTAAATGATCTTTTAGTGTACCAAAAAGCTTCAAAAACAAAAAAAATAAGAAAAATATGGTACGGTTTGAGGAAAAAGAACATAACAAAGAAGAAAAAACAAACACAAAAAACTTAACAAATCACTCCATAGCTCTTGATACCAATTGTAAAATATGCTAGTAATCTATAACACCAAATAACTATGAAGAAATTCTAGAGAGAGAAAGTGGATGGGAGGAAGGTTCTAGTGAGAGAAAGTAAGAGAGAATAAAAGATTAGATTATGTGTGAATGAACTAACCAACCAACCAACCAACACCCTCTCCATGTGTAGAGAGGGTATTTATACAACTTAAGTAACTAGCCATGGGCTTTGCTAATGGGCTTTCCATGTGTCTTTGGCCGGGTTAGCTTACTAATAATACATTTGATTAATCTACGAGCTACGACTAACTATATTGAAAGTGACCGATACTTTTCGTGTTTCTAACATGTCGAATCGCAGAGGCACCACATTGCTCCCATCGGGGATCTCAATGGTGTTTCGATAGCCCTCGTGGCTAGGTCTGGAGTAATCTCCAAGAGTACGGATAAGATTTTCATCTCCTATGGAGGTCAATGAAAAGATTTACAAAACAAAGGGAATAAAGAAAAGATAGACCAAAAGAAAGCTAGTAAAAGAAAAATAAAATTCACTTGAAAGGAATCAAGCGAGTAGACCTAAGCTAGATAAAGTTCAAAACCTAAGTATTCCCCATGCAGCGGCGCCAAAAACTTGATGCGGTCGTTGAAAACTCACAAGAAGTTTTACAACTCCATAGGCAGAGTACCTAACAGTTGTAGTGTAGTAAGGCAAGACTCGAGGGTTGTCATCGTTCTCTACGGGAATAGGTTGGGAAGGTTCAAATAGAATATAACAGAGGTCTAAGGGGTTGAGAGAATATTATTTTTTGTATTTTTATATTTTATAGAAAGCAGGTAAAATTTTGGTTTGGAGTTTGGTTTGGTTTGCTATTAAATTTAATGTAAATCTAAAGTTACTTTGGTGATTATCTATATGATAGTATGATACGTATTTACTTAATCATGCACACTACTTCTTAGTTTTCTTTTAATTTTCCTGTTTGCTTTGTCACTCTTGCTGATTGAATCTGGTGTAAAGTATTTCCTTATTCATGAGCCAATTACACAAAAACGCCGTCTACGTAATATTTTGGTAAGGCAACACACAAGTAAGATAGTATGAAGACTATTACACGGCCCTTAATAGTATATTAAATGCATTAAAACACTTAAAAGGGATCAACCATATTAGGGGTAAGATATTATGAAGACTGTTAGTGATGGTATCCATTCTACGCACTCGCGTTTCCCTAGACGTCTATGCCAATTTAATATCTTATGCTAGTTTTCTAAAGCCTAACACACACATCCATCACAAGAAGCAACATTTACATGGACTCCACAAACTATAAAGTTTCATGCAATCATAAGTAAATACTAAAGGATCTAGCCTAGCATGTTAAAAGGAAGTGAAGAACAAGAATCAATCACACAACACATAGACATATTGAGTGATAAGAGATAGGAGATCTCACTTGATTAAAACAAGTAATTAAGGCTAATACAAGGGGGTTTTAGCACCCTAAAATTGCCTAAATAGCAGTTATAATCGTCTTCTAAAAGTAGGGTTCAGTTCCCAAAAGTTACACACTTAAAACCCTAAAAATGAGTTTGTATATATAGGAAAATGGGCACGACGGCGTCGCGTTATATTCCTGACGACGTCGCCCCGCTGAATCTTTTTGGGGTTCTTTAAGTCGGTTGGATCCTGACACCGTCGCAAGAAATCTAACGCCGTCCTTTGTAAGCCATGACGCCGTCACAATAAAATGTGATGTCGTCTCCATGCATTGTACGCATATTCTTCAAGAGATTTGGTGTAGAGTTGTAGTCTTGTCCGTTTCTTCTCCAAATGAGCCCAAGTCACTTGTATATCCTCCAAAAATTCATCCAAGTGCTGAAAACACAAAAAGGAATGATTAGGTACATAATTTGGGCATTTTTGCATGATTTACGTGGTTAAATGGCCCTGAAAAAGTGTATAAAATGACACCTCATCAGTTTGGCTTCCATTTCTTTAGGATGATAGGTGCAGATCGAATAAACTATGGACCATTCTCCAATACCCTATTCATACCCTCAATTGAAGAAAAGTTAAAGAAAAAGAAGCCCTTTTGAGTTCATTATTACTTGAACTAAGCCAAACTTCTTCCATGCATTCTTAACATAGAACTCAACAACCGGGAATGCTACTATTTTACCCCTGAAATAACCATACACGCTAAAACCAAATCTCGAATGAACATCCAAAATAGACGCCTTAGGAATTTTAACTTCAGCTTTTGAATTAATAGGTTTATCCGAGTCCAAAGATCTAAAATTTACCTTACTTGTAACTGCCTCATTTGTAACCAAACTCGCAAAAGATTTTGGAGTGCTCACCTTCATGATTGGTACACTCTCGGGAACTAGCTATTCCACCATGTTCTTACTAGGATATGTAAGCCATAAGTTCATGTTGGGTTTAGTTCCTGGGCCCTTCAGTCTTTCAGTAGATTTAAACATAAAATCCCATAAGTGTTTCTCAAGTTGAACCCTTTCAGCTTGAGTCGTTGAAGCTTCTTCAGCATCAGCTCTTCAGATCCTTAGAATATTAGGAAGTATCTTCACTTTAGTTTATGCAGCGGTACAGAAACTGAAGAAGGCCCTTGGTTGGAGCTTCAGTTCAGCTTGGTTGACAATTCCAAGCTAAACGTTGTCTATCTCCTTAACAAAAGTTGAAACGTATTGTTTCACTTCTTTTTTTTTTTTTTTAGATGGTTACAAGGCGGGAAATATTTTGTTTTAATGTCAAACAAAGAATAAACACAATCTCTTGGGAAATGTTACTTATATAAGTTGTTATAGACAGTACATACAATTTCCTTAATGAAACTTTACCTTGGTAACTATAAAAAAAAGATTGTGTATATTAAATGGTAGTCTCAAACCACCAATATTTAATGCTTTGACATTTTGTATTAGGTTAAACTGGTAAACCCTAATCCCTTTGCCTTAAAACAGAAAGGATATTCCCAGAGTAAATGTTCACTCTTCTAATTAATGTGTACATTTTAAGAGTTCATTTATTCTCAAAACTATCTGACTCGTATACTGAAAGCTGAAGCTTCAGTTTTAGTCATAATCAAGTTTGTTTTCTTATTTCTCTTAACTTTGGTTAGAGATAGTTCAAAGGAGATAACACCCTAATTGTCATTCAACCACCTTGCTATTCCGCAAGCAAGGTTGTTGTCATAGAATCTTATTTGTTCTAATAAAAGTCTATACGTTGAAAAGTACTTCTGTGTGTTTTAAAATTGTTATTTATATTGTTTACATATATTTGTTTAAAACTCAATTTGTTGCCATGGAATGTGATTAGTTTAACTTGATAAACCTAATATCACATTCAAGGGAACCAGCAAGTGGTATTAGAGTAGTTTGATTTGTAAAACCTTTTCAAAAGTTTTTATATAACTGCTCAAAAGATTTTAAAATCAAGATCCATTAAAATATGGCAGTAAAAGTACCACATACTCTTGAATATAGGGGTGGTCAGTTAAATGCTGCTCCTATGCTAGAGGTGGAAAATTTCACCAATTGGAAGAAGAGATTCATGTGCCACATAGTTGGTATTGAACCTCAGTTCAAAAGCATTCTTCTCAATGGTCCATATGTCCTTATGACAGCTGGTTAAAGGAAACCTAAAGGACAATGGACGAGTGATGAGAGAAAGGGTGCTAACTTAGATCAGCGACTCAAATGAACTCTGTCATCAACTGTGAAATAGCTAAATCTACTTGGGAAGACCTGATACTATATCATGAGGGCCCCTCTGATGTGAAAGAAAGTTAGGTCATACACCTAAAGCTGTGTTACAATACCTTCAAATTCAAAGAAGGTGAAAATCTAACACAAAGTTTCACCAGATACAAAGATTTGATGAATGAATTAGTAAATGATGGCATTAAACTTTCAAAGCTTAAGATAAATATAGGTTTCATTATTGGGTTGCCAAAGAAGTGGCTAAGTTTCTGCCAAAGTCTCAAAAACACTAATCATGTTAAAGAATCTGAGCTTGCTTCTCTATTTGGTAAACTTAAATATGAAGAAAACCTCATAGACATTATCTATGAAACTAAAAAGAAAAAAATCTCTTGCTACTGCAACCCCTTTGTCAACTGCTTTCTTCTCAACCTCTATTGTCCAAGACTTTCAAGATTGTCCTAATGATGAAGAGGATACAAGAAGCAGTGTAGAATACTCAAATGACCTTAAAGAGAAATATCAAGAAAGAGCTCTTTTAGCCAAGTCTAAAAGATTCTTCAAAAAGGGGTCTTAAAGGTTCAGTAGTGCAAAAGCAACTAATGATACTATATGTCACAAATGTAGAAGAAAATGTCACTTTGCAAGAGACTGTTTTTCTAAGACTTTAGTTTCTTCATACTCATCACCTTTTCAAAACAACACTTAACCTAAATTATTTAGTTCCTCTCAACAAAAACCTGAACTGAGGCCAACCAAAGACTTTGAAGCCAACAATAAAGTCAATGTTAAACTAGCCCTCCTCAGTTCTAGTGCTTTAGCATCCAAATCATCAATGGTCAAGAACACAAGTCTTGTTGTTGAAGCTTACTGATGACATCAAATAATGTCACTTTATTATATCATTTATCCCATCTGGTTTTCCCACTTTTATATAATTATTACATTATTTGGTACTTAATTGCTTTAAAGTTGAAAAATGCAGTGATTCGGGAGTGTTTTGTGAAGACAAGCTAAAAGGAGTATTATTTGGAGCTAAAACAAAGATATTTTAAGAATGCTGAAATTCTGACCAATACGCCGTATCCAACAAAAGAGATATGGCGTATCCGCGCCAAGACTTCACAAGAAAACGCGTTTGACCAATTCCCAATACGGCGTATACCTTGTGTCTACATACGCCGTATCCATGAAGATAACTATTCAAAGATACAATAAATCAAGTAAATTGGGAATGATATCACTGGTTGATTATGAACGTAGCGCGCACTCTAAGGAATCCAACCCAATACATCGTATCGACCTTGACAGATACGGCGTATCAAGTCTTTTTTAGACACTATAAATAGAAGACTCAAAAATGAGTTTTCAGTGTGCAATATCATATTCTTTATACCATACTCATTAAAGACGAATTTTAGAAGAGAAGATCTGCCACCAAGGTCAAGCATTGATCACGAATCCATAGAAGACATCATGTAATTTTTACTCTCTTAATCGTTTGATTTTCATTGTTTGATTACGCTTGTATAATTACAATGGTTGTGGGCTAATAATCTCGAGTATTAGCCATCTTAATGAAAGTTCAATGTTTGGTTTGTTTTAAAATCAATTTTTTAATTTTAGAATATTTATTAATTATGTTAAATCAGCTCATACTTGTTATATGTGTTTTGAATAAGCGAACCAATCATTTAACTGGATCTATGATACGTACCAACATACAGACACCGGGATAGCTCACCATAATCGTGTTTCATATTACAGGACCAATAGGAACACAAATAACATTTGTCTTTGTCTTTAAATTATGAGCTTAGTTGGACAGCGGAAAGTAGAGGACCCGTTTATGTTAGCAATCATAGTTCTAATTGCTTGATAAAGATTGAATAGTGACCGACCAGTATATAACACCCCAAAAAACCCCGTCAAACAATAATGTGGGTAAAGTCCCATGGGCAAATGTTATAAATAGGATCACCACTGTGCTCTGATTCCTACGATAATTATTGCAATTAATTAAGACTAAAGGAATGCTTTTTATGTGGATGCATTAATTAGGACAGGATAATTGTGTCCTAGTCTTAGTTAGTAATATTGAATAACAGGACTAATTTCATTTAGTATTTAGTTAGTTCTGCTAGTGTAATAGTTATACTTGTAAACGGTTATCATAGTTATTGACAGACATAAGTCTATAAAATCTTAATATTACTAGTTTTCAGTAATAGTTAAGTCTGCTTGACGCGAAAATGTTTAGAGTTAAGAGATATGCACGGATATTCTTAGGAAGTGATATGCATTATCTTTATAAAACATTTTTTAAAGCCCATTAGGGTTTCCTTAGTCTATAAAAGGAACCCGAGGCATAGTTAGTAGATATAGTTCTACAGAAGATCATAGAGATCATATAGTAAACATAGTTTGTAATGTGTAACTTAGGCAGATTCAAAGTTCAATATAAAAGTGTTTTGATTGTCTCTTCTTTACCTTGTGGATTAAATACCGCGTAATCAAATGATGTTATATCATAGTAACTTTAGATATATCTAATGCAACAAACCCATTTACAAAGCTAAAGTTACGATCCATTAAGCCAAAAGGATCCTACAAGTGAGTATCGAGAGCTTGATGAGTAAACTCGAATAAGAGAACTCCATTGTTTTGAAGCATATCTCAATCAAACCAGTAAGATGGTCATCTCCTCTTCAAGCTCACATCAAGTTCTTCTTACCATAAGGTACAAAACAGTTCTAAAGTCTAATCATTTAAATGTCTACAAAAAGAACTATGGATACTGAGAGAGAAAAGTATAACAAGCCAAACTACTATCTCAATTACAAGGGTTATGAAATAGCCTTAGAGTCACTAAAAACCAATGAATTCTTAGACATGAAAAGAATGAATTAGCTTAGGGTGAGAGATATGAGTTTCAAAATTATGATCTTAAGTGTAGAGAAATAAAAATTAACAACTTAACTCTGGAATTAGAAAAGGTTGTTAAGGAAAGAGATGAATTGAAACTCAAGATTGAAAAATGGGAAGGGTCATTAAAGAATCTCACTAAGATACACAATAGTCAGATTGAGTACATCATGATATAAAAGGGATTAGGGTTTGGCACACAAATGGATAGATTTGAGTAATAAATTTGAAACTAAAAAACGAAAGTGAGGAACATTATGACTGTTTTGAGGTAAGGTCTAGTGATGAAAAGAGCACACTAGAAAATAATAGGTTCACTAAAGCAATGAGATATCATGTTGTTCCCCTTCTAATTACAAGGAAACACACTAACTCCAAGAGCGATATATCTGTTGCAAGACTAAATGAGTATTGCATTTAGAAACTAAAAATCATATAGTCTAAGACAACTGTAAACTAACAAGACTATAGTACCATAAAATGAAGCATCTAAGTAAAACCTAATTCCTATCAATGAAACAGTCGTCTAATCAAAGACAATAGGGCTGAAGTCATCATTGAGGATGGACCTAGAGGATGAGGATGATGTGGTGGCTGTCAAAACTGTTAGTTAAGTTAAGCCTAATCTGACTCCAAGCTTTAGGAGCTCCAAGCTGATAAAAATGTCAAACTTTTACAAAAACAAGGATTGGTTTGTAAGAAAGTACATAAAATAATAGCTTGTTTTGTTTGTAAAAGCACTAACCATTTGATAAAATACTGTGATTCTACGACCAAAAAAGTCCTAAACCTAGGCAGTTAAGAATGTGTGTCAATACTGGGAGAGGGTAGTCAAACTATTTATGGGTTATGGCAAAAGGGTAAATCACTCAAAACTTTTCAAACAACAAAATTGAAATACCCTCATAACAAAAAGGACCATTAAACCCATCAGCAGTACGAACCAGAGCAGGTTTAGTTAATACAGATAGATTCAAATGTTAGTACTAAGAGGGGGCGAGAGAGAGGTCTACGTTAGTACTGTTAAGGTCTTACTTCACCGCCAACCAGTTTATAGACCCAAAGACTTAAAAACTGATGTGAAAACTTTTGGGGTTAAAAACATGACTACTGTTGGGACAATGACAATAGTTAGTAAGAGTAAGGTGGAAAATGTCCTTAAGAAGGATAAATGGGTATGGAGGCCAAAGATGAATTACCATGATCATGTGTACAAATATAATGGCTCTTACATGCTCAAGAAGTTTGAGTATGTAGACCCAAAAGGGATAATCCAAGTCAGTAGTGACTTGGATCCCTAAGAGATACTATTACTCCTTAGGACTTTTTGTGCAGGGCAATCCAGAGATCTTGTTACAGGATCATGCAGTGGTGGATAGTGGTTGCTCTATTCCATAAGAATGGCAACAAAGATTGTACATACTGAGTTTTACATAATACGCTAGCGTATTCAATGCTGGTAGATTAGGTTAAGTTAGTATCAAGTTCAAGTATATTTTTCCTTTAATTGCACTACCTTTTTTATGAAAGCATGGAGTTTAGGATGGATAGAAGCAGTCCCGGCAAATACAACTCATCTATGGTCTGTAAGTACTAAGTATTAGAGTTAATTCTGGTAGTCTACAAGTTAATTCTGGTAGATTACTTGTTAATTATGTGGACTTAAGGTTAATTCTGGTAGTCTATACGTTAATACTGGTAGTCTATATGTTAATTCTGGTAGGACTATATAGTTACTGGTAGATTGCCTAATGTTTAATACTGGTCTGATATAACCGTGTGTGCTGGTGAGGGAACAATTGACTTTCTTCTTTAAATCTTAACGTAGAGCTATCTCATAACGGCCATCATACTTCTAACATAGTTTTCTATTTGATATTACAGTATGTTTCTTTAATAAAATATCTTTTCCTTTACTCTAAAGACACTCTTTCTTACGACACGGTCCAATAAGAAACCTTGTTATTCATCGATAAAAACTCAATTCCCTCTCTCTACCAGCACTTAGTCATTCACTCGTATCAAACCCAGGATAGAATTTACAGTTCTTATTATTTCGTTCATCAACGAGTTCGCGAGCGTGGCCCTAAAGTACTACTATCTCTCTCGGGTAGATGATGGGGTCGCGTTTTCTTGAAGGAAAACCAAATGAAAGTGGTGGTTTCCACTGAGGTATTAGGAGTTTTCGGTAAAGGTACATCTCGACAGGGGGATGCCGTTAACTCCTATGACATTTGGGGTGATCTATACGGGGGGCGTATGGGGACGGGGGGTGGTGGTCCCTTTATAAGTTTGCTGGAAAAATGAAATAAGTAGATTATATTGATTTGTTGGAAAATTCATTGGTTTGAATAGTGAGTAGAGTTTGGTGTAGTAGTGGTAGGTGATGAAGTTGAGGGGTGTATGGGTTTATGATTGGGAGTTACATATCTTATCTATGTATGGAAAGTGGGTAGATTATATTTGGATGTTTGTGTGAGGGTTTTTAATATGGGTGGTGGGTGTAGGAGGGTTTTTTTAGGGGGGGATTTTGTTTGGGTATAAGATATGGAAATTTGAATCCATCATATTTAACAAAATGCGAGTGCGCAGAGGTCCTGGTGGATGGGATGCAATTTGGTAGTTACTATTCACTTGCTTTAATCTGTCTATACTAGCAATAGGTTTATAATTGTTCAAAAATGAATTTTTGATGGGATGGTTCTTGTAACTTAGAGAGTAATATCAACTCAATTGTAATGTATCCAAGGCTTTTACAAATTATTTTGGATATTACAACTGAAAATAAAGAAAGGTATTTAGCCCCAACTTTGACCAAAAAATTTTTGCAAACATGAAAAGGGGTTATGCAGGGGATATTGTACCATTGTTGCCTGCTATGTTGGCAGGGGCAGTGTGGGATCAAGGTGAAGGCTCAGCACAACCAGCTGAACCTAATCACACACCTGTTGATCCAATACCATCCACATCCCAACCACCTATTCCATCACCACCTCATTAATCACCACCTATTCCATCACCACTACATCAATCACCACCTCATTCACCACATCATTCACCACCTCATTCACAACCTCGTTTACCACCTCATTCACCACCTCAATCACCACCTTAATTTTCACTAACTAGGTCCTATGAAGCACCTCTCCCTGAAGGTAATACATCAGGAAGTGTTGAGGATAGTATGCAACTTAATGAATTGATGGTGCTTGTACCTACCTTAGTGACCAGGATTCATAGCTTGGAGAAAGAGTTGAAGGACACCAAACAGACGCTGGGGAATGTTGTGGTCAAATTGGTAAAGAAGGTGAAATCTCTAGAAAAAGCTTAGAAGAGGAAATCTAAGAAAGTACTCATATCTGAATTAGAGGGTGAAGAATCAGAGGACAGGGAGGAAAAGTTAGAATTGGATGATGATCCTCTAGTTTCTTTGGTTAGAGAATACCATAAAAGAAAAAGTCCCACAATTTTTGTTACTACTACAAAAGCTTCAGGGGAAGGCTCAAGAAGATGAAGGATAAATCAGAGGTTTTTAAGACTCCTACACAAAGCAAAACTTCAGGGGAGGAAGATATCAGCCCTACAACCTTGGAAGCAGCTAAAACTCTATCAAAGGTTGCTTCTCAGAGGTCAAAGTCAGTTGATAAGGGTAAAAGATACAAGAGGAGAAAAGAGTCCAAGGGAAAAGATATTGATACTGGCTTTGAAGATATTAGTACTGGTTTTGAAGATATTAGTACTGGCTTTGAAGAAGTTAATACTGGTGGCTTAGGAGTTAGTACTGGTAGTGGACCAGTTAGTTCTGCTAGAGGCCAAAGGGAAGGAAAAGCTCCAATGATTGTTGAAGAGACTCAAGCTCCCAAAAGAACTAAAGAACAAATTCAACAAGAAGAAGCTAGTCTTGCAGAAGCCATAAGATTGCAAACTCTAGAGGAAGAAGAAACTGCCAAACAAGTTCATTTGGATGCACTCTTAGCTAAAAGAATGGAAGAAGAAGAATTAACTGAGCAACAAAAGCAAAGAAAAGCTCAAGTTCAATTTGAAGCTCAACACTACACTGAAGAAGATTGGGATGCCATTAGAGCTAAGCTTGAAGCTAATGCAGAATTGACAAAGAATGTGCTAGGGAAAGAGTTGCCAGAAGAAGACTTTGCAAAGAAGATGGTAGAGTTAGTAAATCAGAGAAAGAAGTTCTTTGCAGAAGAAAGAGCTAAAGCAAGAAGAAGTAAGCCTATGACCCAATCACTGCTGAGGAACTACATGATGAATTATTTGAAGAATCAGGGGACATGGAAGCTTACACAGTTAAAGAAGTTGAGTTTTGAAGAAGTGAAAGAAGAGTTTGATAAGTTGGTCAAGCAGGTTGAATCTTTTGTTCCTATAAATATTGAAGCTACAAAGGCACAGTTGAAAAGATATGGAGAAGAGCTTCAGACAGAAATTTCAAAGAAACAAAGGATTGATGATAAAGATGTTTCAGATACAGAAGAAAAAGTTGGTAAAGTGAAAGAAGAAGAGCCAGTAAAAAGAGTAGGAAAAAGAAAGAAGCAAAAGGCTAGGAAAGGTATAAGTATTGACAAGAGTCCACAAGGAGATTCAGAGACTGATAAAGAGGAATCAGTAGAAGCTATGAATCCTACTCCTTTGGATACAAAATCTAATATTGTGGCAAATTGGAAGATATTTCAACAAGGTGAAAGAAGCATTTATCAGATAATAAGAGCAAATGGAGCTGATACAGTTTATATGAGCTTTGGAGCTATGCTTAAAGACTTCACAAGAGAGGATCTTATTGAGCTGTACAGGTTGGTTATGCAGAAATATGGAACAAATAGGCCTGAAGATGCTTATGACAGAGTACTATGGAGTGATCTCAGGACTATGTTTGATCCACCTCTCAATGAAGATGCTATTTGGAGCTTACCACTACAGCAAAAGATGATTAGTTGGAGATATTATGACAAGTGTGCAGTACATTGTCTAACCTTGGAGGCATGCAATATTTATATGTTAGCAGATAGGAAGTATCCTCTGTCAAAAGATGTCTGCCAAGTGATGCTGAAAATGAAGCTTCTGGATGGAAAAATGAATGAAGTTTGTTATAAACTTTTGAAGGTGATTGAGAAGCAAGCTGGTGTTAAAAAGTAATGAAGTTATCAGTAGCTGTGGACATATGTTGGAAACTGTGGACTATAATGGAAGAGAGAAGAGTTTGAGTGTTGGCTAACCACCACACAACAAATGGTCATCAGTTCACCATGCTTAATAGGCATAAGGACTGGCTAGTCCAAAGCAAACGGCTTTGGTAAAGACTTCTCAAATCCGTTGATGGTTGACAGTGTACCAAAAACTGTATGGTAATTAACTCACCATGTTTTTAAAACAAAGAGTTAGCTACTCCAGAGCAAACGACTACTGGTAAAGAGTATTCAAAGCCGTTGATAGCTGATGATTTTCTAAAAATCATATGGTAATTTAACTCACCATGTTTCATGTACAAAGAGTTGAAATGGTTATCAATGTACCATGGTTTATGAACCAAACTTTGGCTACTCCAGGGTTAATGGCTAACTGGTAAAGAGACATCAAATCCATTTAAATTTTCAATGATTCACCTCTCTCGGGAGTTAACACACCTGGATATGATGAGAATAGACTGAAACTTTATGATCTGATGTACATATTGTCAATGTTGCTATTTCTATGTTGCTGAAGAGATAATACATGTAGCCGTGAAGTGTTGGTCATGATATTTACAAGGTTAGATGCTGCAAATATCAAGTAGTGAGGCTTTAAAGAGTTGCTGATAGAAATCAAGAAATTGCTCATACAAGACAGTCATCATGTTGCAGTTCAAGAATAATTATAAAGATAAAGCTCACAACATCCTTAGGAAGCTCATAATGAAGGTATTCAAAGAAACTTGAAGTTCACAAGTGAAGATCAAGTTAGGGGAGGATTGTTAGGAATTATTGTAAACAGACTTAAGTCTGGTAGTTATAGAGTTAAGTCTGGTAGACATAGTTAAGTCTGCCAGTACTAAGTTAAGTCTGGCAGTACTATAGTTAGTACTGGCCTTGTCTAGTTAAGTCTGTTTATGTAACAGAATAGTTATAATAGTTATCTTAGAGATATCTTAGGAAAGGATATGCATTATCCTTTTACGCATTTATAAAGCCCATTAGGGTTTCCTTGATGTATAAAAAGAACCCTACGGCATAGTGTTTGACATATAGAACCCTAATAGAAATCAATAGAAAATAGCAAAGTTTTACATTGTGTTCTTCTTAGTACTTGTGTTAAGATTTAGCATTAGCACATAGTATTCATAGTTATTGTCTCTCATATAGTTGATTTGGATTTATTCAAGTTAGCCATTGTCTTACAAAAGGCTAAAAAAATCCAAGACTTTGGACCTACATCCTTTTCTATACATGCCTACCAATACATGTCTCCAAGGTTATAGTACGTCTTATCCGCTCCCAAATGTACCAAGTATCTTGATGCATGGGCCTTATCCATTACACTTCCTACCAATAGAACCCAAATTCGATCCATAAAGTATAAACTCTCGTCTCCTTTTCTTTCCATCTGTTGATCTAAACCATGTAACCTTTCTGCGAGTACGTTCTCTTGCTTGAACGCCTCACTTTGGGCTGCCAGTATCATTCCTCTTACTCGTCTTGATTTCACTCTCTCCTTTCTACTCAATGCATCACCCACTACATTCGCTTTATCGGAGTATCACACAAATCATTCTTCAAAGTCTAAAAGGCATCTTCTTGTTCTACGCTCCACTCATACTTCTGATTCCTCTTAGTTAGGGAAGTAAGGGGGTTCAACAATCTTAAAAACAATTCATGATGAACATCGATAGTAACCTGCCAATCTTAAGAATAATCATCCAATTCCTCACTGCCTCACTCTTACTCAGGTCTACGTGAATACGTTATGGTTGACCATGTGACCAAGAAAATGCACTTCTTCCAACTAAAACTCACACTTAGAAATCTTAGCATACAGCTTCTCCTTCCTCAGTGACTCCAACACTAACTTCAAATGAACTTCATGTTCCTCCTTTGACTTTGAGTAGGCCAGAATGTCATCAATGAATACGATGACAAACCTACCTAAGTACGGTTTGCAAACCCGGTTCATTAACCATGAAAACTGCTGGTGCATTGGTTAACCTAAAAGGTATAACCGTAGACTCAAAATGTCTGTATCTCGCTCGAAATGCGGTCTTTGGAATGGCATCCTCATGCACTCGTAGGTGATGATAACCTGACCGAAAATCTATCTTTAAGGAAGGACACGCTCCTCGTAACTGATCAAACAAGTCATCAATCCTAGGGAGTGGATAATAGTTTTTAACAGTTAATTTGTTCAACTCTCTATGATCAATACACATGCGAAAAGAATCATCCTTCTTCTTCATGAATAACCCAGGTGCTCCTCATGGAAAATGACTAGGTTGTATGAAACCCTTGTCTTGCAACTCTCGAAGTTGTTCAGACAATTCTTGCATTTCCAAGGGTGCTAGACGATATGGAGACTTCGTGACTGGCGTCGCTCCATGAACCAAATCTATGCGGAACTCAACTTGTCGTCGTGGTAGTCATCGACAAATCTTCCGGAAACACATCAATAAAATCTTGTACGATGGAAATATCACTCAATTTTGGTTCATCTGCCTTTGTGTTCATTAAGGTTTTCACGACTCCTTGAGTACGTTCACCATGAACTCGAAGTATCTCATCACCTTCCAACGGTATCCTAACTACCTTCTCATGACATACTATCACAAACTTCCTCTTGGACAACCAGTCCATTCCCACAATCACATCAAAGCTTTCATGACTCAACGGTATCAACGAACTCCAAGGGTTACGAACAATCGAATTGGATAACAAACGAATATCGAGTCAAAGGCTAGAATGCATATAGGAGATTCCACATATGCAAATAGACGTGGATCAAATGACATAAGAATCTTTTGAAAGAAAGGATACGTATATGCACCGAGTGAAAGCACAAATGAAAGAAAATCAACAGGCGTACCACGACAAATGAACACATAAAAATATCAATATGAAAGACGAAAATTCTTATACCAATTATCGATTTTACTTGATAGGCCAAATTAAATAATATTTTTATAAAAATCAATTTAAATTAAGAAAGTCACTTTAAGTATAAAAAGCATTTTAAATAATAATGAAATTATCTTAAATGTAATC
Organism: Tanacetum coccineum; assembly: GCA_026074375.1. Lineage (NCBI taxonomy): Eukaryota > Viridiplantae > Streptophyta > Magnoliopsida > Asterales > Asteraceae > Tanacetum > Tanacetum coccineum. The sequence continues at coordinate 83,676 of BQNB010004940.1, read as the reverse complement.
TTTGAAAAATTCATTCTGGTTGTCTTAAAAATCTTGAGATGGTTATCAAATGGTGTATCGTAGCTTACCACTATGAATCACTTTAAACCGGTTTTTTATAATAAAATAAAATCTATTTACAAAGATCATTTTATACACAGTTTTCTCCAAACACCAACACAATACTTCTAAAAGGTTTTTATAATTAGACATCAATTATAAAATATGTTACTCAAACAAAGGACACCATAATACCAACAGGGATCGTAAAACACTGTACAGACTCTAACACAATTCTGTTGTTTGAAAACAAAAGAAAATACCAGAAACCATATACTCAAAATAAAATCAAACGAACTCGTACAAGAAAACTCATGCAAGACGTTACGTACCCAAAAGAAAACCTAAGGTCTTATCTAAAATAACGATCAACAGAGCAAACCTAAAAGCATCGATACTAACACGTCGCCAATGGGTTACGAATATCAAGGGATATACAAAGAAGGGAGTAATGATCTACACTAATATGTTAGGAACAATTAGTGCTTAAAAGAAACCTTTGATACTCATATGAGTAATCAATGCAACGAAAGAACTAACGAAACGCGCCTATATCTAAAAGAGCAGATCCGAACAAATAATCAAGCAACGAGCAACCACAATAATAATAATAATACTAGGTATCCATAAATACTAGATAGAAGAGAAACTTACTATATATACAACACATTTTAACATATCCTCCAATTATGGTAAGAGAATAATTCTTTACCCATACCACCATCCTTATCATGAATACACATATAAAAGAAACATATTACACTACCACCTTACAACCAAACACAAATAAATGCAATCATGGTCACAAGTCTACGTGTGTGATGCCTTTATAATATGTTGGCCACCATAATTATAAGTGCCTCCTTTCACACGTGTACTTACTTCCAAGACTACCCATTTCAATCATAATTCACATATAAGCACATATACCACATTGTACATCTTAAACCACTCCAACTTAACACATAAAGGATGCTCCATCAAATAACTACTTACTTATATCAAAATAAAATTGAAACAACATAAAGGAACGAAAGTCTTGCAACAATTCCCAAAATATGAAATATCCAAAAGAAATAATCAATAACAACATGACGAGGTAAAGGACAGGATAAACTTATGCTGGGCCTCGCTTGGGTTTGACTTTGCATCGTAAATCACCCGACTCGAGAGGTGTCCATCCCTATTTGCCCATCCGACAAACATCACTATCCTATCTTCCTTTGGTTCCACAAGAGGCCTCCCTTATAAAATGCTTAATCCAGTTAGAAAACTTTTTCCCCAATGAGACTTCTTACGGGTGGGGGGGGGGAAACATAGCTAAAATACTAAGAAAGTAATAAATACCATATCAAATAATGGTAGGCAAAATAACTAAAATGAAAACTTAGCAAAATACGAGATATATAAGCTATGCAAAAATAGAGGGGAAGCATAGCAGTTATAGCATTAAACACTTAAGCCCTAAATGCATCTACATGAAGGACCCCTAGGTTATAGTCTAGGCTCAACCACCTACTTCCCTATAACCATTAGCTCTGATACCAATCTGTCACACCCTGCCAAGGCAAAAAAGCGAGGTGTGACTAGAGAGGGAATCATCACAACACATTGGCGTCTATATAGAGAAACTAAATCATGCAAATAATACAAGGTATAGACATGCAGTGTTACGAAAATACCTAAACACATCATCAAAATCCAAAAGACGTCTAACATTGAAATGACGAAATTTAAGTCAATGTTATGACATGCAACATCCAAACTTTCTAACCGCACAAAGACAAATAACATTCAACATCCAAATAAAAAAAAATAAACAAAATCTGGATAACTAAACTTCGCCAGCTGCCTATGGTTCATCTAGCCACTTTTCCTAACTTTAACCTCATACTGCTGACTACCTGAAAATGATGCTTATACGTCAACACAATTATTGGTGAGAAACATAGGTTTTCAGACACACATATCCAATCAATTTCCAAAACAATTTATCCAATTACTGTGATTATAAAACAATATGTTTGCATGGCAATTATGTTAACTAACATGCAAGCTAACATGCAATTCAATCTAATCAATCACTCAGACACCAAGCAAACGACCTCAATCGCTCTTGAATCATACCAAAGTCCCTGTGGTTTCCCCCTAACCCAGTCCATGGATATCCGCAAGTAACCCTCCTGACTTGGCCACAATACCTTCCACTAAACAGGCCATGGATACCCGCAAGTAACCCTCCTGACTTAGTCCACACATCAATATCACATCACAAAACATGTAGAAAATAACGCATATCAGTCACATAATAGTCTATGCATTTACACTAACACATAATCACAGAAATTTAAAACTCATTTCAACACTTGCATCATTTCCATCCCAAGTTTAAAACGCAATAAAAAGTGGGACTATGTAACTCACCTGAATACTTAAAATGCAGCTTCCAATTCCTATCACGCAACTATACAAATAAATAAACACGGTTACATGCGACCAAGCTAAAATCTCTAGTCCATGTAACACACATATGATGGATGTCTAAGGGTTTGATTAACCATCATGGGTCACCCCGACACCATGCCCAACCTTAACCACCTCATTAACACATTACACTAGTTAACTACAATTTATTTGAAATAGCCAAATTTTAGTGTATCTTTACTAACTTAAAAACCTTACTTGCTGACCTTCATAAATTATACCAAAAATCACCTAAGATCATTTATGAGTTTACTAACTACCTTGTGATTCCCAAGTTCTCATTACATGTGCAACTATCCCAAATACAATCCAACTTCAAAATTGTCCTAATTTGGATCTGATTGCATACTAAAATATATGGCTCTAATTACCATACTTAGACACACAATCAGAAGCTATCCTTCTAGGGTTTCTTTATATACATATTGAACCTAATCACTGTAGATTGGCTATCCCTAATTCCACTTTTAAGTTAGGGTTTTACCCTCCTAAACATGACCTAATTTTGACCCATATTTACTGTTTTGACAACTTTTCTTGTAACCCACATTTAACCCACTTCCAGAACTCAAAATCATTCTAGGCTAGACTTTTTGAAAAATAGACTCTTTGAACTATAATTTAGGCTCTTGAATCATATCAAAACACGTTTCTAACATCTAGATATCATCAGTTGAACACATACCCCAAATCTGCTTAACTCTAAATCATGTTCTAACGCAAACCCTAACATGCAACATGCATGATCATAACCCTAAACTAACCGTAATCATCATGCCATCATTAAAGTTCATATATAATATGTATTTTTCACAAACCTTAGATCCATCATAAATAGTGTTTCATGATTGCATAATTCTAACTAAGTTAACCATACTTACCTCTTGATTACTTGATCCTAACACTAATTCTTGGTTACTTCTTGATCAAGATTCTTGATTCCTTGTTCTTAGGGAGGGAGAAGTCGACATATAGGGTTTTGTGGCTGAATGAGTCATGGTTTTTGGAATATTGGCTAAGGGATATCTAATCTAAATAACTAGCATCCTAATCCTAGTCAAATTCCTAAGATAAAGCCCAAAAATCCCTTTTCTTTTCTCCTTAATAATATGGGCCGATTTTATATATATACATACATATATTTTTTATTTTTTATTATTAATTAACTAATTATATTCATTACCTTAAGTTTTAATAAAAACCTAAGCTAATTTGGGTAAACCTTTTTACATAAACGCTACTTACTAAACTTTCTAAAAATAACTTTTCATTTCACATTTCCCTTTCTATATTTAGAAAGTCTACTATAAATATCCAAATTTCACTCACTTTACTTATTTTCAACATGATACATTTCCCATAAACGCTTAACACAAAATCATCCAACTATTGACGTAGCATTGCATGCAATACGCCATTGCTTTCCATTATCACTACACGTGAACAAATAAAATGCTCATCACCAAATACAAACGCACATAAAATGAGATGATCATACACCTCAAAATGAAATCATGAACCTATTCAAACCACTTAGCACACATATATAACACATAGCATACAAGAAATCACACAAAATAAACTCTTAGCCATTTCTAAAGGTATCACTAACCTGATTAAATCACGGATGTCACACAGCCTACTAGCTTTTCGACTAAGAATTGAGTTCCACTGGAAGTACTCTTGAAGGTGTATTTACCCTCATAATCAGCATCTGAAAATCCAGTTAGTTCAAAACCAGAATCCTTCGTATACCAGAGACCCATATTGACGATTCCCCGGAGATAATGAAAGATCCTTTTAACTTCCTTGAGGTGCTTCTCGATTGGCTTAGCCTGGTACCGAGCACATAAACAATTGGCATGTACAATGTCCAGTCTGCTTGACATAAGATATATTAAGGCACCAATCATGCTACGATATTTTGGTGCATCGTCTAGAGTCCTATTTTAATCTAATTCAAGTTTGTCTTTGATCTCCATTGGAGTACCAATAGGATAAGACTTGCCCATTCCTTACTTTTTAAGGATTTATAACAAGTAGTTAGACTGATTTATGAAGATGCCACAAAGGGGTTGGTTAACTTGTAAACCAAGGAAAAACGTCATTTCCCCCTATCATCGACATTTCAAAGCGGCTTTTCATAAGGTCAAAAAATAGTTGGGTATACCTAGGGTTCGTAGAACTAAAGATAATATCATCTACATAGACCTGTACCACTAAGATGTCAACGTCGAAACATCTTATAAACAACATAGGATCAATAATGCCTTTGTTGAAGCGATTCTGTTGGAGAAACTTTGACAATTTGTAGTACCATGACCTTTCTGCTTTCTTTAACCCATAGAGAACATTCTTTAACTTGTAGACATGACTTGGATGATCATCATCGATGAAACCTTCAGGTTGACACATGTACACATCTTCTTTTAACGTACCATGCAAGAAAGCGGATTTTACGTCCATTTGAAACACAATGAACGATTTGTGTGCAACATATGCCAAAAATATCCTGATAGCTTCCATTCTAGAAACCGGAGCGAAGGATTCTTCAAAATCTATTCCTTCCTCTTGGCGGTACCCTCTCACAACTAGACGAGTCTTGTTTCTAGTGACTGTGTTCTCTTCATCATGCTTGTTTTTTAATAACCATTTCAAAGTAAGGGGTTTTATGTTATCTGGAGTAGGAACTAACACCCATACATCAAGTCTTTTGAACTGGAGAAGCTCTTCTTGCATTAAGTTAATCCATACAGGGTCGGTTATAGCCTCTTTGACATTCTTTGGTTCCATAGTGCTCACAGTCAAGGCGTAGATGCACATGTGACCATCTGTTCATAATTGATTTCTTGTCAAAATTGATCGTGATAGTTCTCCTATTACTTGTTCTAGAGGGTGATCCTTAGTCTATAAATATTCATGAGGGTAAGGTTGATAAAACTTATGCATGTTCGATAGATCCACATATTGTGAAGATGATGATTCAACAGCACTTGTAGATGGTGGTGCAAATGGGTTCTCGAATACATCTCCATCAAATAATGCATTGGGAACATTATCGAGTAGAGCTTGATTTTCTTGTTGCTGAACATGTTGTTGTTATGGTTCGAGCTCGTCAACATCCTCTGATGTGTTTGGAATATTTTTAGCTTGAGAGGATGAATTTGTTGGTGTTGGTGCGGTGTCTGCCGTTGTTGTAGATGCAGTTGGAGTGTGTAGTACTTGAGTTGCTGGTGCAGCAGGAACAATTCTTGAAGCAGCTGATGGTTGACCACCAATATACTCATCATACATAGCTTCGAACAGTAAATCCAGTTAGTTTTTGAGTTGTTATTATTGACGGAGTATAAGTAAGATCGAGTCCTGAACTGATTTATCCCGAAGTCATGCTTTGAAGCCTGGGGTTTTAACTGCGTTGTTCAAAAGCCATAACTGAAATTTCGTCAAATGTCACATTCATTGTCTTTATAATCTTCTTTGTCCTTCGGTTGTAAACTCTGTAAGCACAAGAATTTGTAGAATAACCAATGAAGAAGCCAATATCACCTTTTGCACCAAGTTTCCCACTATCCTCACGGTCATTCTTGGGATAACAGAGAGCCCCGAATACATGTAGAAATGAAACATCCGGTTTTTTGCTATTGATAAGCTCGTATGGTGTTTTGTCAAATCGACGGTGAATGATGGAGCAGTTTTGAGTGTAGCACGTAATAGCAATCACTTCAGCCCATAAGAATAACGGTGCACGAGAGAAAATCAACATTGTTCTAGCAGCCTCCACCAACATCTGGTTTCTTCGTTCCACGACTCTATTTTGTTGAGGTGTTCGGACAAAAGACGCTTGGTGAGAGATGCCAACACTATCAAAGTATTCTTTAAGCACTTGATTTTTGAATTTTATGCTATTGTCGGTTCTTACGATGATTACTAGAGCTTGCAGAAGAACTATAATTTTCTTTAGAAAGGTTTTAATCTTTTCTGGTGCTTTATCTTTTGATCTGAGAAAGTGTGCCCAAGTGTAACGAGAGTAATCATCTACAATCACCAGAACATACCGCTTCCTATTTATGCTTTCGACTCTCATGGGACCACATAAATCCATTTAAAGAAGGTGTAACCTCTGCTTTGAATTTGGAACTGGTTTGGGTGGGTGAGATGCCTTTTTGCTTTTTCCTTGGTCACATAAGGGACAAAGATGTTCTTTATGATATTTGAATTTTGGAAGACCGGTGACGAGATCGTTCTTAGCAAGGTTATTTATGGTGTCAAAATTGAGGTGGGATAAATGTTGATGCCATAACCATGACTTGGTAGAAGTAGCACGAGCCATGAGGCAAATTGGAGATGCAAAGGCCATTTCATAGAGATTGATGGTGTAAAGGTTTGTTGTGCGATTTCCTTTTAATAAATCAATTCCTTTGAGATTTCTAAAAAAATAGGTGTTCCTTCTGAAAGCGACCTCTAGATCTGAATCACAAAACTGTCTAACCGAGAACAAGTTATGCCCTAAGCCTTCAACGAAATAAACCCTGGTGATCAATATATTTCCCCATTAAAGATCACCATAACCCAGAATTGCAGCAATATGATCATTTCTAAAGCGGACGGTTCCCAAGAACTTCCAAATGAAATTTATAAGAAGCTTTAGATTTCTTGTCATATGCTTTGAACATCCTGAGTCTACGCACCATAAACATATTTAAATGACCTGCCAAAGAAAAAGTAGAATTTGGAAACCGTTTTCTTGTAGGTTCCTAAGGGTTAGAAGTACATGCATTATCACCTTTAGAGCAGTCAGATTGACTCTCTAATTTACCGGGTTCAGTTATTTTTCCTTTAAGGTCAAACATTCTTCCGGTAGGTGACCACCTAAGGCAAGTTCTAGGTTTCCTAGGCTTAGGTAAAGCAAGTCTTTCTTTGTGCCCTACCTTCTTAGGTTTTGTGACTGTTGGCTTATGTTTCTTTTAATTTGCAATTTTTAAAACATTAGCATATAAGTTATTTGCACGAGAATTCATGTCATTCACATAATTAAGCACACAGACATAATGATTAGAAGTCATTAAACATCACTGACACATAGCACAAACAACTTCAGATTTATCATTCCGAATAGCAAGCTTAATGTTATTACATTCAGATGACATATTTTCCTTATTCTTAGAAAGCAATAAATTCCTAGGGTGTTCTTCTACTTTAACTTCTTTATTCTTGATGCAACGACTCTTAGATGTATAGGGGACCCTATCATTATTTGTATTGCTCCTAGGCTGTGGCCTTCTGGTCTTAGAAGTGTTGTCTACTCCTTTAGAAGATAAGCTATTTGAATTAGAATTAACATCTTTCTTAGTGATGACATGAGGTTGTGAAACAGTGATCGGTTTAGTCCTAACGCTTGATTTAATGGGTTTGTTAGGCACATACTTTTCTTCCTTAGAAGTCTTAAAAGGATTAATCCTAAACATTCCTAGGGCAATCACTTTATCATTTTTCACAACTTTTGATTCTTGTGGTGTGGGTACAGAGTTTGAAGTGACTGGGTTTAACAAATCATTTGTCTCAACAACCTTTAGAGGAACCTAAGTTTTTGAAAATTTTAGACATTCAAATTGAAATACATCTGGTTGTCTCACAACAAAATTGTTTCTTAAAGATTGCAAAGACGGTTTCCTCTCGGTTGATTGATTTGCAAACTTAGTATTCGTACTCGTATCTTTGGTGGTGTCCTTTTGTTCCGAAACCTTATCAAATAACTGGGCTCTTAGCTTAGCATTTTTATAAATCGTATCATATAACTTTTGTTGCAAAGAGTCAGTAATGGTTTTGGTTTGAGCCTGTGTTACATTGATAGAGTCAAACATATTCTTGTATGTGGTCTTAAGATGAGCGTTTTCTTTAGCATAATTCAAAACCTAAAACTATAATTCCGCGTTCTCATTCTCTAGTTTCTGAGATAAAGGATCAAGGGTATCAGATACACATGGAGTATCCTTACTTATACTCTTTTGATCTCCTAACCGAGCTTACAATCGTTCGATCTTTTGTTGCATGTCATTATAAGCTTTATCGTACGAAATTTTGTCATATTTGCATTCTTTGCATTTTTTGTACCAATCATTCCAAAGTTTAGTATATTCATTCTCCTTTTTAATGATACAAATTTCAAATCGTTCTTTCATACGTTCAAGCTCAGTATGGAGATTGGATGTTTCAACAACAGTAGGATTTTGCACAATAGGCATAATATCTTGACTGACAACCGCTCTCAAGAGATGCTCTATTTCAAATTCCAAGTCCTTGTTCTTAGCAAGAGATTCATCAGCTTCATTTGCAAGAGATTTGAAGTCTCGAACAAATTTAGCTACTTTCTTCAAAAATTGTATTTCAAAATTTTGAACTCTAGCACCAACTTGGTTAACGATAGGGTAAATTTCATCTTTTACAATTTTAAGAAGCTCTTGATGAGCAAAAGACGACCAATTATGTATATCCAAAGTCATTTTCTGTTTGACAACACATTGAAGAGTCACAATGGTGCTTTTTACCTCATTTAGAAATTTTCGTGCAACACTTGGAGTAGTATCATCCGAAAACTCTTCATTTGGTATTGAAATTGATTTAGAAACAATGGACGTTTTGGAAGTATTTGAAAAACACAACTCTTCATGTGACTTGGCCTTTTAAGAAACGAAAACGTTTGAAAGATGATTAATCTTTGCATAATTTTCCGATTTTATTTCTTTGTTCACTTTTTCATTTTTAAGCGACTCTCTTGAGCAAGTTGCAGTGTTTCCTCCGAATCATACATAGTGGGAGGATCATGCTTTTCTAATAGAACTTTGCCATTATACAAACTCTGTTGTTTCTGTTAAACTTGTTTGAGATAAAAAGGATTTTTATAACCCGAATCCATTTTCTGTTTGGCGTGGTAAAACGAGTCTGGCTTAGGTAAAAGCATATGCATCGTTTGAATCGATTAACCCGTTTTTACCAAAATGTTATCTAATTCCTTTATTTTATTCTCAAGTTAAATTTGTTTATCAAGAAGCTCGTCTTTGCATGTTTTGAAATTAGACTTCAACCTTTTCTTCTCTTGTTGAAGACAAGAAACAATTGATTTTTTTTAAAGCTGGTTATTTGAATTTGCAATTTCCTCATTCAAAGTCGTTATCATTTTAGCAGAACTTAAGTGAAGTTCATTTATCTATTTAGTAAGACATTCCTCTTGATAAATAGACTTTTGGTAACATCTTTCGAGCTTATCATATTTTTCTTGATTGATTTCAAAACACTTTTCTTGATTTTTATATCTAGCAAGCTTAGTGGTTAAATAAGCGTTTATTTCTTTCATTTTGCGATTGATCGTGTTGACTTTCTCATTTTCTGTGGCTAAATTATTATATAATGATTCAAAATAAGCACGTGTTTCCTCAACATTTGCAGGATGTTGTTCTACTGTTCCCCCACTTTGTTCCACATTAGAAACCGTAGAGATAGCAGTACTATCATTCTGTTGTACTTGGTGTGGTTTAGGAATGGGTTCGAGTAGCTTAGTATATTGCTCCTCTTGAGTAAACATATTGAATATATCATTATCATTACATTTTTTAGAGTGGTGTACCTCATGCTCAGCTGATCCATCTGAGTCATAGACGGGAGCATTGTCAGTCTGAGTACCTGATGTCAATGCTTGCTGCAAATTAGCCATCTAAATGTAGTTTGCATTGACTTCCTCAATCTCATCAAGATCCTTTACAACAGCCATCAAATCAAATTCTTTAGCATGGATTTGGATATGTGCTTCTTCCTTTTGAGCAATCAGCAACTGAGTTGGAAGTTAAGCAACATCCCTTTTCCTTAGGGTGACTGTGCAGTTCCTAGCATAATGACCCAATCCTTTGCAGTTGTAACACCTTATATGATTACCATTATTCCCATTTGCATTACCATCAGCTCGTGCTGCCACAACATTACCATTCCCATTCGGATTCACATTTTGATTAGCAATCCTCGAAACAACAATAAGCCCATTCTGATTTCCAATATTTTGAATACTCGGATTCTGAACTGCATTCTGAACAACCTGATTCCTGACATTCTGTCCAACATACTGTCTAAACTGATTTCCAACATTACCTCCAACCATCTGCATTTGTCTGTCTTGAACCAAATTCATACCCGGCTGTGCAATCTGCCTATTACGAGGGTTTGATGAAATTCCTTAATTGTTGTTGGTTGGTGTTGAGTAGTTTAGTTTAAATACCTTATCCATTAGAACAAGTGCCATGTTCATTGCAGTTGTAAGATCTGTAATGTCTTTGGGATTTGGAATTGGTTGTTGCATGTAGTTCGTGTTGAATAATGGTTGTAGGATGAAGTTGTTGTTGGGTTGTGGTTGTTGCATGTAGGTAATCTGTGATGTTTTGATCTTGGTGAAACAATGGATAGTTGTAAGGATTGTTTGAGTTTGCCATAAGTGCCAAAGGATCATGTGCTCTTACAATTCGTTCTGCCCTTAGTTCATTTACCTCCACCTGATTGTATTTTAAGAAATCATACAACTGAGTGTAATCTACTTCATGCAGGTTCTTTGTTTGGTGAACAATGGTAACATGTCATCTCCATTCTGGTTGTAAGTTGTTTAGGAACTTGAGATTGCTGCCAATCTTTTCTGGAAAGTATTTGTTTCTTTTGAAATCAGTCATTAACTTCGAAAAACGATGATAGTAAGACTCAATTGATTCCCCATCAGTAGAGGTAAACCTTCCCATTCATTAAACAAATTAGCCTTTTTTGTCTTGAATTCCAATATCAGAACCTTTCATCATTTACTAAACACGTAACCAGATTTCCTAAGTAGTTTCACAACTATCAACAACAACATAGATGTCTTCAGGAAGATCCATAAGAATAATCTGAATTGCTTGATCATCAGCTTCCATTTCCTTTACTTCTTTTTCAGTAAGTTCATCATTAGTCAGCTCATGAAAAGTTTTAGCAACAGGAACTTCACGGTTTGGATCACATGGTTCTGGAATCATTCGTCTGACATATGGACCATTCATAATGGAGTTGTAGATTAGCTTTCCATTTGGTTTACTCTTTGCATAACGAAGAAGACGAAAAGACCATGGAACATAGTTGTCTTTGTTAATCATATGTGGACGGTTTTCGGAACCAACATCATAAAAGTCTTGTTAAGTTAACATTGTAAAGGTGATGTGAAATGATATAGAAGGATCGTTTTAGTGATTAGTGATTATGAGAATGAAATTCTAATTCAAGGGAATTTACAATTCTATAATTAAACCGAAAAGAAGTGAAACTTTCACGGGGTTTTACTAATCCAGAAGAAACCATGAAAAGAAGTCAAAAAGTAAAATTTCTTATTTTTAACGAAATTGCTCCAACTGAAATTGGTTTTAGGCTGGGACCGAAAATGAAATTCAATGAATTTTACCGAAATTGGTATAAATCGCACAAGCTTAATTTTGTATAAATCGCCCAACACTTACGGTATAAATCGCCTAATGTCTTCGGTATAAATCACCTAAGCTTAATCGATATAAATCGCCCACCAAAACTCCGTATAAATCGCCTAATGTTTTTGGTATCAATCACCCAAGCTTAATCGGTATAAATCACCCACCAAAATTTGGTATAAATCACCTAAGGTTAATCGGTATTAATCGCTTAGTAGACCATTGCTTTTTAAGTGTAATGTTACTATTTTAAAAGTTTAATTCACGTTTTGAAGTTGATGTTAAGTTTCTTGTGATTTTCAATATTATTCGTCTTTTAAAATTCTTTGTTAATCCTGAAAAAATTGAGTTTGCTTGTTTCTTTATTACCCTGCTGTCACTAACATCAATCTCCCTTAATTATTTTTAAGTAAAATCAAGTAAATAAGCTTTTTGACTTATTTAAGGGGGTGTTTGGCATAGCCCGAAAATGGGTCATTTGGGGGTGTGGTATGGGTCACAAACACTTAGCCACTTTTGGCTGAGTGTGTGTGCATAATTAAGACCAAAGAAAGCATACCTTTTAGTTTAAGATTAAGGTTTTAGTTAAACCTCACCTTTGTGTCAAAATCTTACAAGAAAATTAAGCTTTAAAGCTTAAGCTGCTTAGACAGCTTAAGCTTCACCATCTTTGAGCTCTTTTAAGTCACAAAAAAGCCTTTTAAAAGCCATATGTTCTGTCCTTGTTAATTTGACCAAGTTAGTCAAAGTTTGGTCTTTGCAATTTTTTCTAAAACCCTTGATTTTTAAGCCAAAAATCAGCAGGTTTAATTGTTTCCTAGCACTTCATATTTTGGAAATAAGCTCATTGACCACCACTCTAAATCTGTTTGGGATTTCTTTTGGGTAAAATTCACTTGAGAGCTTATTTGGCTTAAGCCAAAAAGCCCCTTATTTCTGTTGGCAGTATCCCCTGGTGCTGAGCACCATCATTCAGCCACCTTTATCTAGCTTATTTTGCATTAGACCCCTAGTTTCTTTTAGTTTTTATTGTAGCCTATAAGTAGCCCTTTAAGCCCCCAAAGTAGCTCAGCTTAATTCCTTCTCTAGGTCAGCTTATTTAGGCTGCAAATAGTCCTTTTTTCTGCTTTTTTACAATTTAGTCAAGTTAGCTTATTCTTGTTTCAGCTTATTTTAGGGCTTAATCTAGGTTCCCTTAGCTTATTTAGGTCTCCCTTGGCCTTATTAGCTTATTCCCATAGTCTTAGCTTATTTTGTAGCTTAAAATCCCAAAAAGAAAAGAAAAAAGCCATTAAGGCTCATTAAGCTGCTGTGATTTTCAGCTTATATTTTTGGCTTATTTAGTGGGTTTCAGCCCTTAGTCCTTTTATAAAAAATGATAAGCTCAAGCCCCTTAACAAGTTTTCTTTTATAGCTTTTAGCTAATAAGCACTTAGGACTTGATTTGTAACGGGTAGACCTCAGGGACCAATGTGAATTTTATCTTTGTAGTTACCTCAGTTATGTCCCTGTGGTTAGTTAGCCTGTTACACCCTTTGTCCTTGTTCCTTTTCACTGTTAGTCCTTAAGGTTAACTTTATTTTTATTTAATTTAATTAATTTAAATTAGGTTTAGCATTTAATTAGCTTAATTAATTTTAATTGCTACAGTAACTTTTGGGCATTTTACAAAAATTTTTTTTTTTTAATAAGTTTCACTTACTTTTTTCTTTATTTTAATCTATTTTTTTTGAATTTTTAGACTTTATATTTTTATCTTTTCTATTCTTCTTTGTTTTAATTAGTATTTTAATATTTAAAAATTCATAAAAAATACAAAAATTACAAAAAATTATTTTTTTCTTTTTTTAGAAAATTTCTCTAATCAAATAGTTAGTAGGAAAATTAGATAAAACTTGTGTAGGTGATTTTTGCCAAATTTCAGTTCCGGGCCTCGTTTTTACGATTCGAATTTTCCGTTTCCTTACCGTTTTGTTTCGTTTTTTTCCGAACTCGTTTTTGAAAATTTTTTACATTTTCTTTTAATTAAATATTTAGATTTAATTAAATTTGAAATTAATTTATGACTTATTTTTATAATTTTTAGTTTAGCTTGCTATTTAATTCCCGATAGTCTATAATTGCATATTTAATTTAGTTAATTAATTTTAATTATTTTAGTCAATCATTTTTAGCCTAATTATGTCCCACCCGTAATATTTAGGATTCCATTACCACTGTTCATGCTCCCGTAGTTTAGGTATTTATCCATATAACTATTTCTGCTCCCCGTAGTTTTAATTAAGGTTCCCAATTTCCATTGCTTGCTTCCCGTAGAATAATTTTAGTTTTCTTTAATTAATTTTAGTTTATCTAGTTAAAAAACAAAAATCAATTGTATCACAATTCAAATCACAATTCATTCGTATCGATTTACCATTCCCAGCCTCGGTTGGGGATTTACGACCCGTAACACTCTAATATACTACTTCTCGGTATCATTGACTCTGCTTTTAGACTATCCTTACTATATATTTGATATTTTATTATATTGTATATATTTTAAGGTGTAGTCTGAGCGGATCAGTAATCTATGATGTTTTGATCTTGGTGAAACATTGGATAGTTGTAAGGATTGTTTGAGTTTGCCATAAGTGCCAAAGGATCATGTGCTCTTACAATTCGTTCTGCCCTTAGTTCATTTACCTCCACCTGATTGTATTTTAAGAAATCATACAACTGAGTGTAATCTACTTCATGCAGGTCCTTTGTTTGGTGAACAATGGTAAACAGTCATCCTCCCTTCGGTTGTAAGTCTTTTTTAGGAACTTGAGATTGCTGCCAATCTTTTCTGGAAAGTGTTTGTTTCTTTTGAAATCATTCATTAGCTTCGAAAAATGATGATAGTAAGACTCAATTGATTCCCCATCAGTAGAGGTAAACCTTTCCCATTCATTAAACAAATTAGCCTTTTTTCTTGAATTCCAATATCAGAACCTTTCATCATTTGCTGAACACGTAACCAGATTTCCTAAGTAGTTTCACAATTATCAATAGCAGCATAGATGTCTTCAGGAAGATCCATAAGAATAATCTGAATTGCTTGATCATCAGCTTCCATTTCCTTTACTTCTTTTTCAGTAAGTTCATCATTAGTTAGCTCATGAAAAGTTTCAGCAACAGGAACTTTACGGTCTGGATCACATGGTTCAGGAATCATTCGTCTGACATATGGACCATTCATAATGGAGTTGTAGATTAGCTTTCCATTTGGTTTACTCTTTGCATAACGAAGAAGACGAAAAGACCATGGAACAAGTTTGTCTTTTGTTAAGCATAATGGAACCGGTGTTCGAACGCAATCAGAGACAAATTTTAGAAAAAAAAAAACAAAAAGAAAATAAAAAAAAAAAAAAAAAAAAATCAACATCATAAAAGTTCTTGTTAAGTTTAACATATAAAGGTGATGTGAAATGATATAGAAGGATCGTTTTAGTGATTAGTGATTATGAGAATGAAATTCTAATTCAAGGGAATTTACAATTCTATAATTAAACCGAAAAGAAGTGAAACTTTCACGGGGTTTTACTAATCCAGAAGAAACCATGAAAAGAAGTCAAAAAGTAAAATTTCTTATTTTTAACGAAATTGCTCCAACTGAAATTGGTTTTAGGCTGGGACCGAAAATGAAATTCAATGAATTTTACCGAAGCCTTTCCATACAAAAACCCATATTTACCTTTATAAACTTGTTACTCCTTGGCTTTAGTGGTGGAGATGTGTATCCTTGCCAAGCTTATGATAGAATACTCGTCACGACCGAGCAATTGAGCGAATTAGTTACATGTTACCACATAGATTAGTTGAGTGATTTGAGTGTTTTCATCTTCCTATTTCGTGAGGTGTTTGGTTGTGTACTTGTAATAGATCGAATAAATGCTTTAACGGAAAATATCCTTAGGGATACATTTTTATAAACTTCTAAAGGCTACTTGAGGACAAGTAGGATTCAAGTGGGGGGATATTTGATGACATCAAATAACGTCTATTTTATAGCATCATTTATCCCATGTTATTAACTCATTTTGTATAGTTATTGCAAAGAATTGTTACTTAATCATTTATATTTGAGAATTGCAGTAATTATGGAGTAATTGGTGAAAGTTAGCAAAAGGCGCGCATTCTGGAGCTTAAATGAAGATATTTTAAAGATTACTATTTTGAAGACCAATACGCCGTATCCATCAAAGAAGATACGGCGTATCCGTGCCTGCACTCACCAAAGACCACAGAAGGATAAAGATCAATACGCCGTATCCAAAGAGACTCAATACGCCATATTCAAGATAAAGTATTTAAATATTCTAGAAGATATCAAGCGTGGTCCATACTCTAAGAAATCTCCAATACGCCGTATCCAACACTTGGATATGCCGTATCGAACTGACTTCCAGACCTTATAAATAGAAAACTCAAAAAATGAGTTTTCAGTGTGCTAAATCATATTCTCGATACCTAAACCATAAAAGTCAATATTCAGAGGAAAATAAGAGGAGTAGAGGTCGAGCAAAGTTATCAATTCCATAGAAGACATCGTGTAATTCCATATACTTTAGTAATCATTCAGTTTTTGGTATCATTCGTTAACTCAGTTAGTTTACCTTGGCTAAATAATTGCTTTTATATTTATTATGACGTTTGAAGGCTAATACCTTCGGGTATTAGCCATTATTATGAAGATTTGAATGTTTGGTATTTGTTTATCTCGATTTCTTGATTTATCGTTGTATGATTGTTTATGTTTATCAATTTATACTTGTTTACGCGCTTTTGTATACGACCTATCATTCAACTAGATCTAGTGAAACGGACCAAGTAGATCTAGAGTCCGAGATAACTCTCCATATAGTGAATTATACATCTAGAATTATAGTTACAAAAATATTGTCCTTCTAAGTCTGTGTCTAGGATACGCTTCGGGCTTAACTAGTTAATTGGATATTGCTAATGGTTTATTGATCGTGTTGATTAGCAAGTGACCTAGATAATTCAACAAGTAACATTCTGATTCCATTAGATAGTTGGACAAGTGGACTACTAGTGTATAAATTGCCATTAAGTGGTAAGTGGGTAAAGTCTCTATGAGCTAGGATTTAATAAGATCACCATTGCTTTAATCCATAAGATAGATTATAATAAGCAAATAAGGATGCTTTATGCGGATACTTTAATTGTGACATAACTATTATGTCTAGGTCTTAGGATGGTGTAACGCCTAAGTCTTAAGAATGATATGCCACCTCGAGAGAAGAAATCATTGCACTAAATAAACAAACCAACTTTCTAATCGGATTAATAATGGTTAATATAGTTTTCTTATATAAGGTTCGCCTGCTCTTTTATCTTTTGTTAATTAGCTTGCGTAAGTAAAAGTGCCTTGAATTAATTTTAGTCACCAACCAAACTGTGCCAGTCTCTCAGGCTGAAAACCCCCTTTTCCTGTTAGAATTAGGATTTAGACTGACATAGGTTTAACATAGGTTAAGAATAGAATAGAATTAACATAGAATAGATAACCAAGATATTAATTAAATTGAGAGATTTAACCTCGCTTCAAGTGTTCGACGCCCTACTTACCACGAAACTACTACCGATCGGGTACATTACCCGTTAAAGTGTTGATTTTGGTTTAGTAGGCAAAATATAAATTTAAAACTTGAATCAATCAAATATACACCACACAACGTCACATCAAGTTTTTGGCGCCGCTGCCGGGGAGTGAAAATTAATCTTGATTTTTATTTGATATTTTGGTTTTTAACATTAGATTAGATCTAACCATTAGGATTAGTGTAATTTAGATTAGTATATATTCTTGTATATTCTGTAAATTTTGTATATTTGTCTTTAATTGTTTGCTTGTATATTTGTGTGTTTAATTGTTTGCGTATTTAAATTGTTTTTCTTAATACACTATTCTGGTTAATAGTTGAATACGGCGTATCCACTTCCATCAGATACGACGTATCCAGTTCTTTGTCCAATACAGCGTATTCACCCAAGAGATTAATACGACGTATCCACTTCTATTGGATACGGCGTATCTATCATCTAGAACAGAAGCTGAAATATTTGATTTTTGTGCCAAATATTTTTTTTACCTTTCTTCAGAACAAATCCTACTGATTTTTTATCCCTTGTTTTAGGTAGTGCATGACAAGGAGTTCTACACCTTACAAAGAACCTAAACGAGAATTTCGATCATCAAGAAGACACTTCAAGACTCTAAGTCTTGACGAATTAAGATCGCCTGATTTTAATCTACTTTCTGACCAAGAATACTTAGAGGAAGAAGAAGCAGAAGCAATGGCGGAAACCATAGAGCAATACATGAGCAAGACCCAAACAGACTATGGATCGAGAGTCGCTAGGCCTAAAATTGATAACAAAGATCAATTTGAACTGAAAGGACAATTTCTTAAGGAGCATCGAGAAAACACATTTAGCGGTTCGAATAATGAGGATGCAAATGAACACATTGAGAAAGTTCTCGAAATAGTTGACTTATTCCATGTTCTTAACATCACTGTGGATCAACTAATGCTCTGAGTCTTCCCTATATCTTTAACTAGAGCCGCAAGTCATTGGCTGAGAAAAGAACCAATTAGTTCAATCAAAAGTTGGGAAGACCTTAAGGCTAAGTTTTTGAATAAATATTGCCCACCTGGTCAAACTGCGAAGAAAATGGAGGAAATCAACAACTTTCAGCAAGAGCCAAATGAAACCCTTTATCAAGCATGGGAGCGCTTTAAAGAACTCTTGATGAAGTGTCCTCAACACTATTTGACTGAGATGCATGAGGTAATTTTGTTCTACAATGGGTTGGATGTTCCAACATGACAGATTCTTGACTCAAGAGGTGCCGTTCCAACTAAGACTGGTGCAGATGCCAAAATGGCCATTCAAGAAATGGCTAAATACTCTTACAAATGGCACAATGAAACATCTAGAGGAAGAAGTACTAAGAGTTTTAACAGACTGGCTGCTATACAAGCACAACTGAACAATCTAGGAAGGGAGATCAAGAAGGTGAATGAAAAAGTTTATGCAACACAAGTAGGATGTGAACAATGCAAAGGACCCCATTACACCAAAGATTGCCCACTAAAAGAAGAAGGGAAAACCTTAGAAGAAGCTTACTACACGCAATTTGGTGGACCTTTCCAAGGAGGGGGATATAGAGCAACAGCTCCAAGGTACTATCAAAGGAACAAAGCAAATCCTTCATACCAAGAACGAAGGCAATCTATGGAAGATACCCTGAGCAAATTCATGAGTGAATCAGCAAAGAGACACGAAGAAAATTCCAATTTGATCAAAGAAATTCGAGCTACGACGGATGGTGCCAATAAAGGAACCAAGGAGCATCAATCAAAACTTTAGAAATACAAATCGGCAAAAATGAGTCAGAGGAACAACAGGAAAGTAGGTTTGAAGCCTACCAAGCTCAACTGAAACAAACCCGAGACCAAGTCAAGTCGATTTCAACCATTATCGAAGCTGATTCATACTCGATTCGCCATATTAGATCTACCTAATACGCCGTATCCACTGGACAGAACAGAACACTATTTTATAAGTCATGACAAACGACGGTTCCTTTTCTAAGTCATTTAGATAATCATTATTATAAAGAAGAAGAGGGGAACTATGGACCAAAATTTACAAAAGCTTATGGAGCTTCACATATCTATAACACCATACCTCTAAAGGAGACAGACCCAGGGAGTTTCACTTTACCTTGTTATATAATAATGTTTGTTTTGATAATGCCCTTGTTGACGTAGGAGCTAGCGTTAGTATTATGCCTCTCTTGACCTACCTTAACTTACGATTAGACGAATTAGCTTACAATAAATTGACAGTGGAATTGGCAGATTGGATAGTGAAATATCCAAAAGGAATTGCTGAAAACGTACTAGTAGGAATTGGTAAATTTACTTTCCCAGTAGACTTTATAATTCTTGATATGCCCGAGGATATGAAAGTACCCTTGATCCTCGGAAGACCATTCTTATCTACGCCCTAGCTAGATTTATGTTTAAAGAAAAGAAAAGAACAACTTTAAGGGTTTTAGGGAAGAAAAGATAAGTTTCAAAAGTGTTAAAACCTGCTAGAAGTTATAATTAAGAGAGTCAACTGCTAAGTTATGAAAGAAAGAATGTGGAATGATTTAAAGATTTTATAATATTTGAAAATTAAATACTTGCCTTCCTCTACTATTCTCTCTAAGCTTTTATTGATGATCATGTATGATTCAAGATAAACAAGACCTAATAGAAATTAAAGTGATGATTTAATGCCCACCATTAAGGAAGGTGAGGTAATTGAGGAATTTAGAACTAGGGATGAAGATCTTGATACTAGAATTAATGATTACCCTAGTTATTGCGACGATGATAAGAAAATCCATATAGACTGTGCTCACAATTTAAAGTTTTCATGCATGATAGAATTTGAATTTACTCACGCTAACTTTTTCCCATTATTGTATGTCAATGTGATGTCTAAAAAGTTTCATAATTCAATAATGAAAGATAAGATGATGTACAAAGGGAATAATGTTGTAGGAGCCTTAATGAATGTGCCTATTTTTGTTGGAACCTTTTCTATTATGACTGACTTTGCAGTTTTAAAGAATATGGATACTTATCGTGATGAAGGAATGGGCGATGTTATTTTTGGGGAACCATTCTTAAGATAAGTTGGAAAACAAAACGATTCGAATGGATAATTACCATTTGCAATGGTGATGATAAAGTAACTTACCAAATGGTGCGATCACATCCGAGGTTTAAAAACCACAATAATGAGCAATGCAACAAAATCCTACCATTACTGAAGGTAAGTGAAGTGGATAAGAAGAATAGAATCTCGCATGCATACCAAAAGCTTAAGGGGTTCTACAAAAGAGTTTTGAATCTAGGACCCAATTACATTCGAGATTTGAAAATGGAAGAATGGCTCACACGCGGACACATTAGCGTGCATGAGATGGAGTGAAAAGGAAGCTGAAGAAAAGTCTAACTTAAAGACTTCGCTGTAAACAAAAGTGCTTTCCGGGAGAGAACCCGAATTGTTATTTAATTTTATCGGGTCTGTCTTCCCAGACATCAGTATGGCGTATCTGCTTCATACCATACGGCGTATTGATTATGTGGACGTTATCAGTCTTTATTTTTATTGCGCTTTAAAAACATTATTGTCAGATTTTGAATACGGCGTATTCATTCATCTGATACGCCGTATCACCAAGACTGACCCGTAATTAGTTTGTTTAGTTTAGTTTAAATTAATCGCAGGTACCAAGATAGGAATGCACATGTTTTTCCTATATTTTATACAGGACATCGAGAAATAAATATCGACAAAGTTGGTGGAATGCATATTTTCTGGAATTCTATGTGTGTGTTGTTCGTGCTAGGATTTAGACGCTTTTTCATCACAGAATCTTGCTCATAAACGCAAATTGGAGAATCTACCGAGCAAATATCAGGGGAGTTTCTCATTCTAATTCTTTTTAAATTCCCGTATTTAATGGTTTATATATACAACGAGGACGTTGTATAATTCAATTGGAGGGGTGGAATTAGAATGTTTACTTATCCTATTTTTCACACTAAAATGCTTAAATTATGCTCAAATTTAAAAAAAATTCAAGCATACTTTTGTGAAATTACATGTTACATAACCCACACACAATAACCCTTGTTAGATATTGTGAGGATTTAGCCTTTCCATTTCTAAATGTTTACCCAAATTCCACAAAATATGAGTGTGTCGGTGATGTTGTAGACTTTAGAACTTGGCTTGGTATATCACTCGAGACCACAGTGATGAGTACTATGGATTTAGATGGAGTAACTTGTTTAAATTGGTAAATCTTAGGATTACACCCAAATCGCCTTTACATGTTGCTTATTAACTAACTACACCGGTTAGTTAACCTCCCGTTTAAACCCTTTTCCACTCTCATCTTTAGAGTGATGATCCACTAGAAAAACCCGTAGAGCCAATCCTTTAGGAATTTACACCAACTATTTGTTTCGTTACACCCTTACACCTTAACCTACCCTGTTAGATTAAGTTTAATTTACAGTTGCTAGTTGCTTAAAGTGTAAAGTTTGTATTTCCCGAGTCTTGTGTCATTTTTTATATTTTGTGCAGTTGGAAATTTGCACATTGCAAATGGGAATGTATCTTAGTAGTCAAAACTCATCTGATTTTACTACCGTCACAATTATTGGCGAAACCGAAGAACGAAGAACTACCAAAGGAATTATCCAGAATTATTATGATCGTGAAGATGGTGAAACTACACCGAGATTTGAAGTTTAGTTGGTAAAAAAATCAAAAAATGAAAAAAGAGAAAGAAAGTTTGAATATAATCATTTCGCAAAGCAAGAACCGAAGGAATTACACGCAGGATCAATTATTCGTTGATACGCAATAAAAATCAACGATGTATAGTATTGTACAAAGTGAAAGATATCGCCACTTACCTTGTAGAGTATATAAAGTTTTGGGATGATTGGAAAGTTGACCGTTACAGGAACGCCAACTTAGGTTGTTGTTTTTGATCTATGATCAAGACGTTGTAAATAGTTGTGTCTTTATCATGTTAACGGTCGGGGAAAAAGTATCTAGCAACTTGTATCTTAAGTCTTAATCTATTTGTTTCTTGATTTTTATTTAACAACAATTTACTTCCCTCTCACCTGATGATTAGCCGCTGGTTTTACGCGAATGAGGACTTGTTCGAGCGTGCATGTCTATTCCGTCGTTACGGCCATGTATGTGTGCTTCAGCTGCCTTGTTGGAATGGTACTTCTGGTGAAAGATTGTAGATTGATCAACCGTACGCCTTTCCATACAAAAACCCATATTTACCTTTATAAACTTGTTACTCCTTAGCTTTAGTGGTGGAGATGTGTATCCTTGCCAAGCTTATGATAGAATACTCGTCACGACCGAGCAATTGAGCGAATTAGTTACATGTTACCACATAGATTAGTTGAGTGATTTGAGTGTTTTCATCTTCCTATTTCGTGAGGTGTTTGGTTGTGTACTTGTAATAGATCGAATAAATGCTTTAACGGAAAATATCCTTAGGGATACATTTTTATAAACTTCTAAAGGCTACTTGAGGACAAGTAGGATTCAAGTGGGGGGATATTTGATGACATCAAATAACTCCTATTTCATGAGGTGTTTGGTTGTGTACTTGTAATAGATAGAATAAATGCTTTAACGAAAAATATTCCTTAGGGATAGTTTTTATAAAATTCTAAAGGGCTAATCGAGGACAAGTTGGATTCAAGTGGGGGTTATTGATGACATCAAATAACGTCTATTTTATAGCACCATTTATCCCATGTTATTAACCCATTTTGTAAAGTTATTGCAAATAATTGTTACTTAATCGTTTATATTTGAGATTCGCAGAAAGTATGGAGTAAATTGGTGAAGGTTTGCAAAACGCGCGCATTTGGAGCTTAATGAAGATATTTTAATGATTACTATTCTAAAGGGCCAATAAGAGTTACATCAAGAGATTCCGGGCGTTATCGGAATGCCTTGCATTCTCCAAAGACCACAGAAGGATAAAGATCAATATGTCGTATCCAGAGAGACTCAATATGCCGTATTCAAGATATAGTATTTAAATATTCTGAAAGATATCAAGCGTGGTCCCTACTCCAAGAAATCCCTAATACGCCATATCAAACACTTGGATACGCTGTATCCAACCAACTTCTAGACCTTATAAATAGAAAACTCAAAAACGAGTTTTCAGTGTGCTAAATCATATTCTCGATACCTAAACCATAAAAGTCGATTTTTAGAGGAGAGAAAGAGCAGAAGAGGTCGATAAACGTTATCAATTCCATAGGAGAGAACGTGTAATTCCATATACTTTAGTAATCATTCAGTTTTTGGTATCATTCGTTAACTCGGTTAGTTTACCTTGGCTAAATAATTGCTCTTATATTTATTATGACGTTTAAAGGCTAATACCACACACTTTTCCATCCCGTGTCCGGTTTTGTCGCTTTTTGCTTGGTTTTTCGTCTTTTTGTGAGATATCCGTTCCTGCACGACACAATTAGCAAAACAAGCATATATTTGGCATTTTGAGTCCGTTTTTGGTTATTTTAGCTCGTTTTTAAAGGTAAAAGGTATGTGTAATTAAGCACATACCACTCTCCATATAGTAATTTATAAATCTAGAATTATAGTTAC
Organism: Tanacetum coccineum; assembly: GCA_026074375.1. Taxonomy (NCBI): domain Eukaryota; kingdom Viridiplantae; phylum Streptophyta; class Magnoliopsida; order Asterales; family Asteraceae; genus Tanacetum; species Tanacetum coccineum. The sequence goes on along the minus strand of BQNB010004940.1, from coordinate 59,389 downwards.
ATAAATATTGTCCTTTTAAGTCTGTGTCTAGGATACGCTTCGGGCTTAACTAGTTAATTGGATATTGACAATGGTTTATTGATTGTGTTGACTAGCAGGTGACCTAGATAATTCAACAAGTAACGTTCTGATTCCATTGGATAGTTGGACAAGTGGACTACTAGTATATAAATTTCCATTAAGCGGTAAGTGGGTAAAGTCTCTATGACCTTGGGTTTAACAAGATCACCATTGCTTTAATCCCTAAGATAGATTATAATCAGCAAATAAGAGTGTTTTATGCGGATGCTTTAATTACGACAGAATTAATGTGTCTAGGTCTTAGGATGATGTAACACCTAAGTCTTAAGAATGATATGCCATCCCGAGAGAAGAAATCATTGCACTTAATAAACAAACCAACTTTCTAATCAGATTGATAATGGTTAATAAAGTTTTCTTATATAAGGTTCGACCGCTCTTTTATCTTTTGTTAATTAGATTGCGTGGGTAAAAGTGCCTTGAATTGATTGTAGTCACCAATCAAACCATGCCAGTCTCTCAGGCTAAAAACCTCTTTTTTCCCGTTAGAATTAGGATTTAGACTGACATAGGTTTAACATAGATTTGGAGTAGAATATAATTAACATAGATTAGATAGCTAATATATTAATTAAATTGATAGATTTAACCTCGCTTCAAGTGTTCGACACCTTACTTACCACGAAACTACTACCGATCGGGTACACTGCCCGTTAAAGTGTTGTTTTTGGTTTAGTCGGCAAAATATAAATTTAAAACTTGAATCAATAAAATATACACCACACAACGACACATCAAGTTTTTGGCGCCGTTGCCGGGGAGTGAAAACTAATCTTGATTTTTATTTGATATTTTGGTTTTTAACTTTAGATTAGATATAGCCATTAGGATTAGTGTAGTTTAGACTAATTTGTATTCTTGTTTATTGTGTTTATGTCATACGGTGTATTCAGTTCACTGAATACAACGTATTGGTTATTTAATAGTTCTTCTAGTAAGATTATTTCAGAATGGATGATCCCAACATGACTATGGAAGAATATATCAAGTTTGAAGAAGAAAAAGCTCGTAGGCGTGGTCGGGTGTTTAACTGGCAAACTGCTACATATGGGAAGATCAGGGTTGATGACGGTCTTTACGACCTCGGATCTGTTGAAGCTAAATTCTCAGCTATTGTCATTGACGATACCGTTACACCTCAGGATGCGCTTCCGTGCAAATCTCAATTAAGTACCCCTGTCAATGATGAGATCGACTTTAGAATATCATTTAACAAATCTGACGATGAGGATTACACAATAATTTATGACGTAAATTCGTTTTCTTATAAAATGATTTATGTCAACAATTTGAAAACGGATTTGGAAAACGATAATGAAAAAGCCGGTATACCTTCTTTTCCGCCACCCAAGCCTACGGCCAGTTATATTGATGATTTAGACTTCTTTAATGATTTTGAGAACAAATTTCCAGCCATTGTTTACAATGATGCTAAAACGTCTAAATCAGATTTATTAACTGAACCAATCTTAAACCCTTGACATATGGATGAATTTAACAATGAAACATCAGTGTCTAAATATGATGAAGAGGAACAAAATATTTTGTACTTTAATGATATATTTCCCTTCAACATTATTCATCCTGATGATTTAAAGTCGGAAAAGGACAAAAACGATAATGATGTCGATATAATACATTCTTCAGAGGGTAATGAAATTACACATAGGACAAATAAGCTTATGGATACAAGTTGCGATAAAATAGATAAAATTTTCAATGAGGAAAGCCTTATCTTGGAACTTAATGTGAATATCGTAACTTGGACTTATCTTTTCGACGGGATGCTATTATGCTTTATTATGAATTTTGTGAGTCCCAAACTGAACAGATCTTTACAGCCTGCTAAGGGTGATAGCCAACTTGAATAAATACAGATTAACTATAGAGAAAAGATTGACTATGAATACTTATTGCATATGCGAAATCTACATAATAGTATTAAGAAGAATAATGAAAAACTAAACTTTGATTTCTATTAATCTGCTAAAGTGATTACAGATTACTAACTATGAGATATGATTGTATGAGATGAGATCTGTGTGTTATCTATTTGTGTCATCTCTCTAATGCCGTAGAGTTCCTTTTATAGACCAAGGATAAACCCTAACAGACTTACAAAACGCGTAAAAGATAATACATATCTTTTCCTACAATATCTCATACATATCTCTTAAATGGTACTAACTATTTTATACTAACGGTACTAACTATCTGAGCAGTACTTAACACTTTGTACTGTCAGTACTAACTATAACTATCAGTATAAGTATTGAACTAACAGTACTAAGTTAGGAATGAATAATTTCCAATAATCATCCCCTAAACATGATTGTTGAACTTGTTTAACTTCATGTTTCTTCAGGTTAATCTTCTTAAGTTCTTGGAGGATGTATCCAAACACTTTAACACATCCTGATCTGATCTTTAAACACTTTCCATCTTCTTCAACATCTTTAGCTATCCATCTTTATCAGCAACATGTCTTTGTAGCAACACAGCAACATCTTTTCAGCAACAATCCAACTAAGTTGGCTTTATTGTTTTTGCCAAACTACCAGCCATAAACGGATTTGATTTTCCTTTACCAGTAGCCGTTTGCTTTGGGATAGTCAACTCTTTATTGAAAAATATGGTGAGTTAATTACCATACAGTTTTTGGTAAACTGTCAACCATCAACGGAATTGATTTGTCTTTACCAAATACTGTTTGCTTTTGGACTAGCCAATGCTTCATTGCCATAACATGGTGCATTGATAAACCATATAGTTTTTAGCAAACTATCAGCTATCAACAGATTTGAGTAGTCTTTACCAAGAACTGTTTGATCTTGGACTAGCCAACTCTTCACCATGAAGCAAGGTGAGTTGAAAACCCTACAATTTTTGGTAAATTGTCAACCATAAACAGATTTGAGAAGTCTTTACCACAAGCCGTTTGCTTATGGACTAGCCAGTTCTTATGCCTATTAAGCATGGTGAACTGATGACCATTTGTTGTGTGGTGGTTAGCCAACACTTAACCCCTTCTCATTTCCATCTACAACATCAATTCTCATCAATTTGTTGCTTAATGAATCTGATCAAATCAAGGGCAGAAGTACTTTCTCTTTCAACTTCCAATCCAAGATCAAGCATCCTTTGCAATAAATCCTTGGAAAGAGGATATCTTCTTTCAACTAACATATGGATGACTGTCCCATCTTTAAGTTCTAGTATGTAAACTCCACAAGCTTCATACATTCTCCAAGTGATAATTTCCCAATCTTGTTGATCATCCCAGAAATCACTTTGATCATTTCCTTCTTGTGAGGATTCCATCATTATCTTCAAATATCCCTAAAGAATTAACTCAATTCCTTCTAATGTAATTTCTGAGTACTGCTCCATCACTAAATCATACAGGTGAAATAAATCTTGCCTATCAAATATATGCAATACCTCCAATTGACAGTTGAATGCTCTAAAGTTCCCATTGGCTCTGTAGATAACAAGATAACAAGATAGTCCCCATCTAGTGATGATACCTTATTTAACCTAGCAATAACAAATTTAGTCTCCTTAACTTCAATATCAATTTTACTGTCTAAAGGAACAATCTTTAGGCATTTCTTATGTTCATCATCACTGTTAACATCTGACTTCTGTCTTGGATTTTTCCTTGCAATCATCTTTATATGACCACCTTTTCTCTTCTTTGTACCCTGCTCTGCTACATCTTACTTTGCAGGTACTTCAGTTGTGTCATCTTTCTTTGGAGTTTCTTCAACAACCCTCTTCTTTAAACTCTTCTGATCAGGGTCTTTTACTCCTTCATTCATCTCCTTAATCCTTCTTTCATCCTCAGTGGAACCAACAGCAGTGAAACTTTCATCAAACCTTTTCACTTTCTCATATAAAGTTTGTATTTCTTCAAAAGTTTTGTTCATCAGGTCTGAGTGTTTCTTGTTTCCAACATGTTTCAAGTAAGTCATCATCTGATTCCTTAACTGAGTTCTTGTAGGAGGTTTATTTCTGATTGCAATGGCTCTTTGTTCTGTAAGAAACCTTCTTTGAGCTGCAATTGTATCATGAAGGAATTTTGCTCTCTATTCTACAGTGAACTGCTCTCTCTCTTCATCTTGAAGTCTTAGAGCTAGAAGTCTATCAGCTTTAATTCTTGCTTGAATAAAATCATACTCATTTGAAAGGGCAACCTTTATAGCTTCTTCTTCAGCTAGCTTTTTAACTTCTTCTTCTGCTTCCCAATCTTCTTGTACCTTTCTTGCCATCTCTCCATCCCTAGTAAGTTGCTTAAACTTCTTTTCAGCTTCAGGAATACCTTCAGATTCAGTATTAGACTCATCTTCTTCTTCAATTTTCTTTTTCCCTTTATCTTTTGGATCAATCTTTGGAAGAGGCTTTAAAGTCAATAATGATCTGATTGAAGTAGGTCTAGGTCTCTTAGTCTCCTCAACATCCTTAAGCTCTACTCCTTTTTCTTTTTCTTTGAGCTTCTCCTTGTTCTGACTCATTATGATAAGTACTTGAGCAATAGTCTCATCATCTCCAAAAGTTGTAGGAGTAGGTGTTGGAGTTGTTGGAGTAGCAGTTCTTCCTTCAGTTTGATCATCAGTACCTTCATTTGGTCTGTCGGTACTAACTTCTTCCTTGTCAGTACTAACTTTTGATCTGTCAGTACTAACTTTTTCCTTGTCAGTACTAACTGCATCTTTAGTACTAACTCCATTAGCAGCAGTTTCCTTCTCTTCACTCCCTACTTTTCTTGTCCTCCCCACATCTTGAGCATCTTCAGTCTCCATATAATCCAATGTATCATCAGCAAGCTCATCAAAAGCTAGATCTTTATGTACTGAAGGTTCCGCTTTGGCAGATTTCCTCCCCTGTTTGGATACAGACTCCTTTTGCATCCAATTTTTCTTCAAGGATTTCTTTCATGCCAATCTTTGCTTCAAGGAGACACTCTTCATCCAAGCTCTATGGTGTGTGATAACAGGTTTGGCTTTCTTCTTAAGCTTCTTGATCTGGGCCTTCAAGTATTGAATTTCTTTGGCTTGATCTGTAACCTGTATACACAAAGAGATATAAAGATCATACACACTTTGGAGTGTCATGTCACCCTCATTCCCTGAAAGGGATCTATCACTGGATGACTGACCTCCTTGATTCCTACCAGAATCCTCTAGAATGGAATCAGGAATATGAGTAGTAGGTGAAGGTCTAGGTGATGGGTCAGACTGAGGCTCAACATTGGCTTCACTTGGGTGAGGAGGAGAGGGTGTAGGTTGTGGTTCAGATGGTCTTTCTGAAGTGGCACCCTCATCCTCAGTTGGTTGTACCAACATAGAAGCAAATAAAGGTGTGACTTTCCCTGAAAAATGTTTACCCTTTTTAACCATAAAGGAGAAAACTTTACTTGTCAAAGCATTTACAGGAAAATGGTCTAAAGGTACTGGCACATTCATTAGCTGTTTATCTAAAAAGACTGAAATAAACCTTGGATACATAACAAACTTTTTCTTTGCATCTAAGTGTCTAAGCATACCATCAAAAATTAATTTAGAAAAATTATATTTCTGATTAGATGTTAAGCAAATTACAGCAGTAGCAATATTAGTGGGAATTTGATCCCAAGAGGTGCTTTTTGAACTAATACAATGATTCATTGTATGAAAAAGAAATCTCCATTGGGGTGAAAACAAAGCTTTGTTAAATGTTAAAACAGTTAAGTCCCCCTCATACCCCATGAGCTGAATAGCATCAAATATAGCCTGATTTGGTAGAGAATCTATCCCATTGGCATCATCAAAAAGAAGATCACTTCTTATTGATGCTTCAGAGATAGACACAGGCTTGCCAGCTACTTTGGCAGTAATATACCTAACATTGTTGATTATTTTGGATTTAGCAGACATCCAAAACTGTTCAACAAATGTAGTAGAGACTACTGGACTTACAGTGAGGGCATTGTGAATGGAGCTTCGCGCAAGAAAGTCAATAATCTCATGAAACTCTGCATTCCCATCATTCTTTTCCAAATAAGCGACCATATTGTGTTTAGGGCACGATTCAAGAACAGCCATGGTTGTTGAATTAGTGATCGTCGGTGAAAGAGAGATTAGGGCTTGAATGAAAGAAAGTATTTGAGAGAGATTACGTGAGTGAACTGTGCAATTGAGATGGGTTTATATAGGTTTAGCAAACCTAAAATCAAAGAAACTGTTTCAATTTACACTTTATACCCTTGGCGGTATTTTCTTCAACGTCTCTATAGCGGTACTATCTTTGCCCAACGGTATTAACTTTGCACTGTCGGTACTAACTATTGTCAAGGCAAGAATGAACAAGTTTGGCAACAGCAATGCTTCAATACCGTCTTTATCTCTTCCCAATGACTCTTTAAAACCCAATTGCACTTCTTGAAATTCGTCACATATGGTTAAAATGCTTCTACACACTGAACACTTCATACAAACTATACAACACATCATATTGCCTCCCCTTAGCTAATGCAGCTTATGGATTGATCATCCTAATAGTAACAACCAAGAACTAGAACCTACTAACATCAAATGCCTTGTTTAGAAGATCAGCTACATTGTTATCAGTGTAGATTTTGGGCATCTGGATAAGTTTCTTCTCATAAGCATCCCTTATGAAGTGGTGCCTAATTGCAATATGCTTTGTTTTGGAGTGATATACTGGATTCTTTACAATGCAGATAGTACTTTCATTATCAATGTAGATCTTTGTGTTCATGAAATTGAACCCATAGTCTAACATTTGATTTTGAATCACAAAACCTTGGCCACAACAATTTGAGCAGCACATATTCTGCCTTTGTAGTAGATGTAGCACAATGGTTGCTTTTTGCTATTGCCAAGAAATAGTCTCTTGCCAAGAAATTGAGCACCTCGTATTGTGGATTCCTGTCAAGATTTGCTCCAGCATAGTGACTATCTGAGTAGGCTTCCAAGTCAAAGGAGGACACTCTAGGATACCAAAGGCCCAGTTTGGGTTTGCCTTTTAGATACCTAAAGATTCTCTTAACAACACTTAGATGGGAGGTCTTTGGAGTGACCTGAAACCTAGAACAAGCACAGACTGCAAACATAATATCAGGCCTAGAAGCAGTCAAGGTCATTAATGAACAATCATAGGATCTATAAAGATTGTACATCTACATCACTACCTTCCTCATCTTGCTAAAGGCTTCTGGGTCTCATTGGTGTATAGCCAGTCTAAACACTGATATAATACTAATACTTATTTCTGGATTTCTGCAACATACTTATCCTGACTTATAAAGATACCATCTTCTTTCTGTTTGACTTGTAATCATGATAGAAAGAGGTGAGCTCTCAATAGATTCATATGAAAATCTCCTCTTCTTTATGCCTTAAATTCTTATATACACCAAGATTTTCTTTGTAGAACAAATATGATATCATCCACATAAACTTGTACTAATATGATATCATGTTTGTCCTTCTTAATGAAAAGAGTCTTGTCAATAGTTCCTCTTCTGTATCTATTCTTCAACAAGAAAGTAGATAAAGTAGCATACCAGGCTCTGGGAGCTTGGTGTAAACCATAAAGAGCTTTCACTATTTTGATAGACCTTCTTAGGAAAACTTAGGATCTATAAAACATTGGAGGTTGAGACAACTTAGACCTCATCATCAATTTTTTCCATTAAAGGAAGGCAGTTTCACATCCATCTGATAGACTATGAATCCCAATGTAAAGGCAGAGGCTAAAAAGATCCTAAATGGCTTCATTCCTAGCCACTTGGAGCAAAAACCTCTTCATAATTCTTATCCCATACTTTCCTATGTCCTTCTGAGCAACTGACCTTTCATCTATTTCTAACCACAATCTCCTCTATCATCCTTCTATTTCTTATATACCCATTTTTTGTACCATTGACCTTCTTCCCATTAGGCAAATCTTCAAGAATCCAAACTTTCTGAAGTCTTGAATTGCAGCATGATCTTCCTGCATAGCTTCAACCTAATTTCATCTTCAAGTGTTCGAGATCTCTTGGGATTCATTTTGAGAATGAAAACAAGCATATAAATAATGCTGGAAGTCCTTATGATGTTTTTTCTTTGCTTTTGATTTAGTCTTTCAATTGAATGCTCCGTAACTTGTGGTCAACTTTGCTTATTGTTTGTACCTGCTGATTGTTGTCTCCAAAGATATTAGAGTTGAAGTTGTAATTAGAGTATTCCTTGATGTGGAATAGGACTCCATTCATCAACATGTTCTAAATTTGTGAAGGCAGCCCACTGCTCCCTCATCTTCTTATGTTCTTTGGTAGGTATTTTTCACTTCTGCTGGAGTGTCTTTAAATTTCCTCTGGTGCAGTTTTTTTGACTTCATCTGGTCTGTTGTGGTATTGTGACTGGTTGCCGGTTGTTGGTTGGTTTGTGGGTTGGGTTTTGGTGTGGCCAGGCGTTTATTGGGCCTTACACTCCTTTCTATTCAGTCGACCTGTGCCTTTTATCATTTTGTTTTAATTTCTGAATCATCTTGGTCAGTATTGGTTAGATCAGTAAACGATAGTCCACCATAAGGACTAGCAGTACAAACTGGTGTGCTAGCAGTATTAACTATGTTAGTACTGCTAGCTTTAGCTGCTCCTGCTTGAAGAAGCAAATCCTCAGTGTCTTGGGCAAACTCCTTCCTGAGAGCTTTAGCTGCATCATAAGCATCCCGTTCTTGTCTTTTAAGTCTTTTAAGCTCATCCAGAAAGACTTGATCCTCCTTATCTACTGGCTTTAAATCAGGATGTGTGTTAGGTTCTTCACCTGCATTATTTGCTTTTGTGCTTGTGACTGTTGAAGTATAAGAAGACCATCTTGGCAGTACAAAGTAGTCCTGAGCAGATTCAACTTCTATTTCAGAATCACCTGCATCAATATTATCTTCTGTACCTACATTATGATTAGCTTCTTTTGGACCTGCATGTTTGTTAGCTTGATTCTTTGATCTTACAGGTTGATAATTCATTGAATCAGTTAAATAATCAAGATCAAATAGCCAAGTTGGTCCCTCCCCTACAACATTTTGTTTATTTTCTAAAAAGGTTATGTGCAGGTTTTCTTCAACCCTCTTGGTTTCTAAATTATATACCCTAAAAGCCTTGCTTTGTAGAGAATACCCTACTAAAAATCCTTCATCTGATTTCCCATTAAACTTGCCCAGGTGGTCAATGGTATTCAAGATAGTTACATGGCACCCAAAAGGTCTTATATAGCTTATGATTGGTATTTTACCCGTTATAAGTTTATAAGGTGTCTTATTTTGAAGCTTGGTCACTAATACCCTATTAAGGACATAACAAGCAGTACTAACTGCTTTAGCCCAAAAAGTGTTAGGTAAGAATGAATCTGCTAGCATAGTTCTAGCAGCCTTAATAAGGGTCCTGTTCTTTCTTTCAGCAACTCCATTTTGTTATGGAGTTATGGCATTACTATATTCCCTCTTGATCCCTTTTGACCCACAGAATTCAATAAAATCCCTGTTCTTAAATTCTGTACCATTATCACATCTAATAGTTTTAACTTTTTGATTTAATAGATTCTGAATTTGTCTTATAAAGTCCTTAAGGATTCCACTAGTTTCATCCTTAGTTCTTAAGAAGAACACCTAACTAAACCTGCTAAAATCATCAGTGATAACAAGGCAATAAGTCTTATGGTTTAAGCTCTTTACAGATGTCGGTCTAGATAAATCCATATGCAGAAGCTGTAAGGGCTGACTAATAGAGCTCACTAATTTGGCCTTACAGGAGGGCTTGTGTTGCTTTCCTTTCTGAAAAGCAACACAAGTATGGTCATTTTGAAAAATCTTTGAACGTAAACCTCTTACAAGGTTTCTTTCCACAAGTTTGTTTAAGTTTTTAAAGTTAAAATGACCCAACCTCCTATGCCATTTGTTAGATTCATCAATTGTGGCCTTTGCAATCAAACAAGCTAAATCTCCAGAAGGAACAATGTTCTCTAAATTGAAACTGTACATATTGTTTTGTCTAGGGATTCTAAGTAATACTTTATTTTCATCAGAAGACTGATTTCATCAGGGTTACTTAATTTAGGGGTGACAAAACAAGACATTCATAGTCAGTGGAAAAGAACTTTGTTCTTCATTGTCTCAGGACTCTGTAAAACACATAAAAGAGATTGTAATGCTAGTAGTTCCTTCACAAAGCACACATCTCAATAATACTAACTATCCTGTTTTTTATTTTACTTTATAGTTATGTAACTTTACTTCCTCAAATGCAACAGGGGCTCCATTAAAAGTCTTGATGATTCAGCAAGGTAGACCTTGTTTCTAGTCATGTGCCTGGAACATCCACTATCAACAATCCCTTTGTTCTGTAAAGCTCTTTGTGGATAATCCTGCACATTAAATAAAAGAGATTAGATACCAATACCTTGTTGGCCCAAAACCCCCACAAGGACTTCACGTGTAACATACTCTTACACCTTGAGGGGCTGTTTTTGCCTTAACCCCAAACTTGTTACACCACTAAGGACTTAACTTGCAATACAAACATATAAGTTGGGGGGGGGAAACTTGCTAAAACCCCAAAAGCTTCATCTCCTGCTTTTGATAAACCCAATTTCCCGCCGTTTTCACTGTTTATCTTCCCCAAGATCGTGCACCTGCATCACCCAATTACACAGTGAATTAAACCATTCCCTCACATCTACTAAGTCCTTTGTCACATGATACATTGCCATGTTGGCAATCCCACACTCTTTCATGGCTAAAACACAATCCCACGGCTATGATGAATCCAAAAGACGCATAAGAGATGACCAATGGCTAAGATGACTTTGGGAACTCACTCACATAAGAAGCACAAATCAGTTTCTCCTCACAAAAGAAACACAATGGGAAGACGATAAATGTAGGTTCCCTAATTCACACAAACATGTATAGATCTAGAGAGATCTAGAGAGAGAAAGTTAGAGAGATAATGGTTGAGAGAGAAACTAATAAAAGCACACTTAAGAGTGTGTGTAAAATGAATAGATGCTTACCTCTTCCAAACTTGGAAGAGGTATTTATAGTTCTTACAATTCACCGGGTATTAGTACCCGGTTCAATACTAAAAGTCATACGTTTACCTATTAAACTACGAGCTATAATGAACAGTAAAATACACTGGGTGACCGAGTCTTTTTCTAATATCTAACAATCAATCTCCCCCTAAGGGAGGTCACCCCTGAAAATACTAAACTTAATATCTTCAATCTTCAGATTGATCTTATGTATAGCTCGTAGACGTTTGATTTCATTTATCCATATCTTGTGAATCTGAAGCAGTGAACTTTAGACTTTTAGGCTTTAGATTGACTTGTATGTTATCTTTGAGCTTCTTTGAGATCATCATCCAATCATAATCTCTAATCATCATCATGTTATCTTTTGCCATCTTGTGAACTTGTGTCATTCGGAATGATATGCTCACACTTTTCTTGATCTTGAAAGCTTGAATATTCAGAGTTGCAGAAGCTTTAATAACAGATACTTGAGCTTTCATGATATCTTCGAATGTATCGTTTGAGAATGAGCACGCGGTTATGAACTTGATTTTGTTGGAACACGGTATCTCCATCTCCATCTTTAAATGTTCCTGTATTAAAACAGTTAGCAATAAAGAGAATATTGATTTGTAAAAACAATCGATGCGATACTTTGCAAAAGAGTTTTGTAACACATCAAAAGTTTTATTTGTTTTCCAAAGTCCAATAACCGTCAATTCGTATACTGGAACAAGTTTGATTCATGTAGAATCGCACCGTTGTTGTTTTCCAGTTTTCACAAGTTTGATCCATTAAGGATCTCACAAGTCACCTACCATGAGCTTGTTTGAAGTTGGCTCAAGCAGGATTTCCATCTTCACTGTGAATACTTACGTATCACTCGGATGTTTTGGTAAAATCACAGGGATAATGCGTAGGACTCTTATGATAAAACTTGTAATCACAGTGTGTGAATAACAAGTAAATTAGAATTGTCCTAACGAGATTAATTGATGATCTCTTGGCTCTAGACTCAAAAGTACGTTTTGATTTTAGTGATCGGAGGCTGGAGCTGACTGCCACCTTTTCAATACTGACTTACTCGGAGTGAGTGAGTCAGTAGATTACATGTTTAGTCTCCGTGAGAAATGAAACAGAAATCTTTTGAGAGATTCTGAGTGGCTTGGGAGGGTTGTGCATTGCATCACTGGGTCCATGATGTCACTTCAATGTCAGCAATCATTTTAGTGATTTTGACAGCATATGTATTGACCCGGTTTCTGCCTAAGTGTATGGAGGGCTTCTTTCTTTACACCCTTTATCCGTACAATTCTTTTTCATTCTTCAACCCCTTTAGTGCTTACCAAGATTTCATGACTAGAACCTTGTTGGGTTTATTCAAGTACTAGCTCCATCTCAGTCGGCACTATTCCCTTTTCCTCACATTTACTCCTTTTTATCATACCTAAGGACTTCTACACTAACTAGTGGATAGTCCCTGGGTAGATCCCTCCGGTTCTGGCAGGATCATAGGAACGAGTATCTAACCTTACCATCCTTATAACATCGATAACAGTAAATACATGGTTAGTCTTTTGGTACAGTTCACCTTGCCATAAAATCACGGTTGAAAAACTCAATCAGGTACTTATGATAAAACTATCAAAGTGTTTAGTACCCGATTGTTTTTGCTTTTCAGAAAAGCTCCCCCTCAACATGTGCATCAGTATTCGAAACTGTTTAGCACATGTTGGTGGAGTAAACATGACTCGCGTGATCTTACTCCTTTTTATATATAGATAAATATAAATAAATATAACAAAGATCAAAATCTATAAAATCAATAAAACCAGAAGTAGTATAGAGTATTTCCGGGTCGTTATGTCCCAACGAGGCTTGAATGGAAAAATCGAATGACGAATTGATAATCGATGTTTGAATATGACAAGGATATGATTGGGCACTAAACCTAATAAGCAAATGCACGAAAAGATAAGCAAGGAAAATAAGCTAGAGCAGGCATAAAGGCTAGGAATGGTAAAAACACTTAAAACTTTTATACTTAGACACAAATAAGCTCAAATAAGCTTAAGACATTCGTTGGCTATGGGATCTATTCTTGTTAATGGTAGTCCGACAGCTGAATTTAAGTTCCACAAGGGTTTGAAGCAAGGAGACCCCTTATCTCCTTATTTGTTCATCTTAGTTATGGAAAGTTTGCATCTTTCTTTCAATAATATCATAAATGCTGATCTTTTTAAGGGTATCCGATTTGATGATTCGTTGACGTTGTCTCATCTTTTCTATGCTGATGACGCAGTCTTCATTGGCAAATGGGATAGAGCAAACATCCTTACCATGGTTCGTATGCTAAAATGCTTCTTTTTGGCTTCGGGTCTTCAAATCAATATTCTTAAGAGTAAACTCATGGGCATTGGAGTCTCTAATGAGGAAGTTCTTACGGCAGCTAACATTATTGGGTGTTCTACTTTTTCCACTCCGTTCTCTTATCTTGGTGTCAAGGTTGGGATGTCTCCTTCTAGGAGAAAGGCTTGGGATGAGATAATTGGTAAAGTTTCCTAAACATATATCAAATGGGAAAATTAAATGTAAGACTCTTTCAGTTGGTGGAAAACGTCTTACTTAATCAAGTCTGTCCTTACGTCCCTTGCTCTTCTTATCATAATTCGCTTATATAAGCTCCTGTTGGAGTGTTCTCGTGACTTGGAATCCCTTCGCAAAAATTTTTTCTAACGGTGCCGATTAAATGAAAAGAGATTCTCTATGATTAGTTGGAACACAATTTTGCTTCTTAAACACAAAGAGGGCTAGTGTGTCCAGCTCTTTCCGCTTATAGATCCTTATTATTTTTAAGTGGGTTTAGGAGAGTTCTTTCGCAGATGCATCCCTTTGGAATCGTACTTATTGCTGTTTTATATGCCATACCGCTCTCCTTTTTGTTCACACAGTTCGGTTTTCCAGTTTAACTCCTTGAATTGTATCTGAAAGAGCTTTAAGTCTTTGTCCGCAAAAGGTATTACCCTCTGCGCTTTGAAAAAGAAAGTGTGAAACGGTGCGAACACTCTCTTTGGATGAGATTTGTTTGGATTAATGATGTCCCCATAGAGATCTTTTCCTCGTTTGTTTTTGGTTGAGTCAGCAAAATATAAATTTAAAACTTGAATCATATAAAAAACAACCCTACACTACAACACATCAGAGCAATTATAGAATCGAGTCATCGAGGGTGCGAACCGGATGCTTGTTGTAGCAAGACTTGGTGTGAGGTCGGACTGAACATCCGTATGCTGCGTAACGGCAAAATTTCCAAGGAATAGTAATGGTATAGAATGCCATCGTGCATGGACACGTAGACATACCTGAAAGTCATGGAAAAAGATGGTAAGGTGGTTAGTTCCAAGGTTGAAAGTGAGGAATGGAGAAGACTTCTCCTACATTGAATGCGTGTTGCCATTTATGTAGCAACCGATGGCCGTGAAGAAGACTTCTTTCCCCTAAATGGAAAGTAGTGGTAGTATAGTTATAAACATACCTGGATCGCCGAGGAATAGAATAAGACACTAAGCGACCCCTGACTTAAGGTTAGGTGACTCGCGGATTCTTACTCCTTTTTATATATAAATAGATATAAATAAATATAAATATATAACAAGGATCAAGATCTATGAAATCAATGAAACCGGAAGTAGTATAGAATATTTTCGGGTCGTTATGTCCCAACGAGGCTTGAATGGAAAATCGAATGACGAATTGATAATCGATGTTTGAATATGACAAGGATATGATTGGGCACAAAACCTAATAAGCAAATGCACGAAAAGATAAACAAGGAAAATAAGCTAGAGCAGGTATAAAGGCTAGAATGGTAAAAACACTTAAAACTTTTATACTAAGACACAAATAAGCTCAAATAAGCTTAAGACAAACCAAATAAACTAGACTAACTCTAAATAAGCAGATTCAGCAAGCAATTAAACTAAGTTAAGCAGGAGAAACTCAGCAGTACTAACAACAGTACTAACAGTATTAACTATCAGTACTAACTTGGAGTTAGTACTGCTAGCTTTGAGTTAGTACTGCTAGCTTTAACAAAACACAATGAAACAAGAAATAAGCAAATAGGCTAAAACAGATATTTAACTACCCCTAATAAGCACTCAGGCATAAGAATAAGCAACTAGATTAAACTAAAATGGCAAATAAGCTAAAAAGCTACAATCTGATAAACTATTAAAATTGCTTTGAAAAGGCGAATAAGCTTAAATAAGCTCTACTAAAGACAGTAAACGAAAATGGGCTTAATCTACTCTAAAAAGCTAAGGAAATCTTAAATAAGCAGAAATAATAAGCTAATGAGCAATAATGAACCAACAGTACTAACAGATTTAACTACCAGTACTAACCTGGAGTTAGTACTGCTAGCTTTGAGTTAGTACTGCTAGCTTTAAAATTCCCAAAAGTGAACTAGCAGTACTAACTATGGGTTAGTACTGCTTGTTCCAAACACCCTTTAAAGTTTTCAAAAGTCATTCTTTTTTATATTTCAAGCTTATTTGATCTTAAATTGTTAAAAACAGATTATCAAATAACAAAATAAGACACTTATACGCAGATTTTAATCAACAATAAGCACTTAAATAAGCTAAATCAATCTAACAGTATTAACTAAACATACTACCAGTACTAACTAAGAAAGTGACACAAACTATTTTTAAACTAACAACTAAGCAAGATAAGCACTAAACATCATGATAAAGCATAAATAAGCAAATTTAGGTAACAAATAAGCACTATAAGCAGTTCTATAGTAAATAAGAAAAATGACGAGAAAGATAGAGACTTACAACTCCCTTGCTCAAAACAGGGTTAAACAAAGAGTTTGCAAGCTCTAGCTTGTATAAAACAAGCTAGTGAGAGTCCATAAGCCCATCCAGAACTGGCTTATCATCCATAGGCTGTGGTATATTTGAGTGTGGGCATTTTTATGATTTTTTCTTAACTAATTAACTTCTTAAGTTTACTTAATTAAAGCAGCTTATAAATAAGCTGTATTGAGAGCTTTTTGAACACAAAATAACACAATTAAGAAGCTTAACACTTGGAATTGTAAATTGACTTAAAACCTCAAATTTGCATTAAAACTTGAAAGTGTTACAAAGCTGAAAGTAAAAGCTATAAATGACTTTAAAAACTAAAAATAAGCTAAGTTATATTAAAAATTAAGCTAAGATAATCTAAGATGCCTCCAAGGCTTACAAAAGGCTCTATTTATAGCCGAAGTCTTCTCTTCTTGGACATGCAGCTTGTGTTTTCTTTGTGAGAGACTTCCATGGTGTTTTAGTTGTGTGAGGGACTTGATAAAAGTAATCTCAGCCATTCAATCTTCTTGTGCTTCTTTTTGAGTCAATCTAGCCATCGAAATTACTTGAAAATGGTGAAGGATTGCCAACATGGCAATTATAAAGCTGGGGGGAGATAGTGGAGGAGGGGGAAATGTTTTATCCAGGGTGTTGAATGGTTTGCAGGGTAAAAGAAGGTGAAGGGAACCCGTGAGTGGTTCTTGGGTTTAGTTGGGCGGGAAAAAATGGCTTTGGATAAGTTGGCAGCTTTGGCCCCTCAAGTTATACTTCCCCCAATTTCCAATTTTAGTCCTTGTCTTGTTATTCTTGTAATACAACTTGAGGTTTGGCAATTTTAGTCCCTCAAGTTGTATTTTCTTCACTTGGTTGACTTTTGACTTTGTCTGGGTTGACTTTCTGACTTTGACTGACTTTGGCTTCGATTTGACTTTGTCTTTTCCATCCCGTGCTTGGTTTGGTCGTTTTTGGCTTTCTTCTTGTCCTTTTCTTGAATATCCGTTTCCTGCACAATACAAATGCAAAACATACAAATACAATGTATTTTTGGTACGTTTTTAGTCATTTAAGTCCGTTTTTGATAGAAAATGGTATGTGTAATTAAGCATATACCAAAATCCCCCATACTAAGGTATTGCCGTGTCCTCACGCAATGTTATGAAGTAAACACTCAAGAAACCAAGAATCTTAATCCCCCTCGACTAATAACCTCGAAAAGTAGCTAAGTGTTCGTCAAGGGGAACTAAAGAATCAATAGCTTCGACAAGTCCCGTTTTCACCATTTTTTTATATGTACACTAACTATCCCTAATATTTTTGGATTTTCCTTTTTCTTTTCTTAACTACCTGTTTGACTTCCTTTATTATATCAACACTGGGATCATAGAATGAGAAGCGCCCATAGAATAATCTACGGATGTCCTGACGGATAAATTCATCGTCCCCGATTTTTCACTAGTCCCAAACTAAGCGTAAAAACGAAATCACCGTTAAGTACAAGTAAAGATGCTAACACTACTTATAACTATGACTTGTCAACTTTTCGCTCCCAACAATTATTCAATTAGAGTGATTGTGCTTAATTTTAAGTTAAATTTAGATCGACAATTTTAGAAAGTAGTATAGTTTATGTGCATAACGATATTTCTGAAGAAATCTGGGGAAAAGACTAGATCACCCACCAACCAGCATATTCTCGATAGATCCCAGCCGAGTTCGACTTAGGTTATCAGGTTGAGACCCCACAGGAGAATGTTCGCAATGTAATAGCGGGATACTCCACCCTTTTAGGCCGAATTTCTTAGATTTACCGTTAAATAAACAATACTACTCAAAGCACGCAAACATCAAAAATTTAATGATCTCATTGGTGAGACATATATTTCCTAGAAATAAATCTACCAATTGGTAACCAACAACTTTTGAAGTCTTAGAGCAAGTTATTCTTAGTTCAAAATTATACTTGAGTTTAGAAAAAGAAATCTTAACCATTAAATTTTCCTTATTAGTCATTTATTGCTATACTATAATACCGTCATCATTTACATGACTACAACATCGGCCACGCCTCCGACAAGATGTAGTGACTTTTAGCAGACACAGGTTCCCATACCGCCTTATATATAGACTTCACATCGGCCACGCATCCTACAAGATTGAAGTAATCTGACAGAGAATTCTTTATTGAATGAAAGTTTAAGAATGCACTTTTCATTTATATCTCACTATGGCTATTGTTAAGACTGCAACATCGGTTGTGAGCCGGCAAGATGCAGTAAACCTTTATCAGCCCACAGTTTATATTTTTCATCATTCATTTTTCATTTTTTTTTGCAACATATTTTCCGTAATAGAGAAAATTTCGTTTTAGAAACTCAAGTATACAGTTGAACTAAGATGAATATTTTCGTTTCCGAAAGAGCTTCTTTTTAGAAAATGTCGGTTTAAAGTTAAAGCAAAATTAAGCACGTTTATTAGTCAGGTTAAGAGCTTCGGGGAGAAAAAGCGACAAGTTACACTCATAAGCTTTTAAGATATCCAACTAATCCTTGTTTAGCATCTTACTTGTAAACAACACTATCATTTTTCGTTCTTCATGAATTTTAAAGTCCGCGAACGCTTAGTCTAAAAGTTAAGGAACAAGCTAAGAGCTCAACACGCTCGACCGAGTCAAAATTTATTCTCATTCTACCCATTAGGAAAGTCAAAACTGTGACAAAACACTTATTTTATTTTTGAAAAATTTTAAATTTTTTTTCATTTTTTTGGTATTTTTGCAAAAATTTTGGTGGTAAAAACGGGATTACGTGACAACAACGGCTGCAGGCAAAATCAAATCGAAGATTCCCCCCCCCCCCCTCATACTAGAACTAAACATCGTCCTCGATGTTTTAAAAGGGGGTACCTACGTAAATCTAAGGCCGTTTATTAAGTGTGCCAAAAGATAAAACGTTAGTCGATTAGATTTGGATATTGGATTCCCAAAATGAAGCTGAGGATGTGAAGCTCTTGTGATCGGAGGACAAAACCCGTGCACGAGAGGCTTTAAAATCTGGGACATCCTGGATAAATAAACCACAAAAAACACAAGCATACGAGAAATGGAAGAGGCACACCTCCTCACGTCACACAGTTAGAAGAAAATAGAAAGAAGATAGAAGGATAAGCATGGGTTGCCTCCCACGAAGCGCTTGTTTAAGGTCACTATGCTTGACCCATCCCCGAATTCATTGGTCCATGGGGAAAGTCTGGAGATCCGGGACTACCAATTGTGGTACGTCCCCTCCAAAGTAGTGCTTCAAGACGCAGACCATGAGTCACTTTGAAATTGTGGCCCAGAGTTGGATAACTCGACAGGCCATAAGGAAAGAACTGGTTACAGTGAATGGTCCACTCCAGCGGGTACTTAAGCTATGCCCGAGAAAATCTTCAATCGTAGAGTTAAAGAGGAGGGAACTCGATCAACCGAACGTTGAAAAACGCGGTTTTTGATCTTGGAGTCATGGACTCTCTTTGTTTTCTCTTTATAGATCAAAGAGTTTTCATAGGCATGATCACGAAGTTCATTTAGCTCATTGAGTTGAACCTTCCGGTGATCGCCCGTGGTCACTAGGTCAAAATAGGCTTTGTGCTCGAGCTCAATCGATAGATGACATGCTTTTCCGTACACTAGCTTGTATGGAGTACACCCTATGGGTGTTTTGTAAGCTGTGCAGAAGGCCCAAAGTGCGTCATCTAGTTTATCCGACCAAGAGGCACGGTTTTCGCCTATGGTCCTTTCAATAATTCTTTTCAAACCACGATTGGATACCTCAACTTGCCCACTTGTTTGTGGGTGATACGCGATGGAGAGACGATGAGTGACTCCGTATTTAAGCATGACCTTTGCAAACTGTGCAAAAATGGGTTTCGCGATCACTTATGATTGCACGAGGAGCACCGAATCTGGCGAAGAGAGATTTGAGAAATTTGCAAACAACTCGGGCGTCATTGGTGGGGAGCGCTTTTGCTTCAACCCATTTTGACAAGTAATCTGATTGGCCAACTGAGTATAGATTTGTTCCCTCTTGAAGAAGGAACGACCCCATGAAGTCCATAGCCCCAAAAGTAAAGATTTTTTTAACAAAATTGATGGAATTTTGAGGCATCTCATCACGTGTGAATTTTTTATCCTTGACGCGTTAAGGTGGCACAGTCCGCAGTTTTTAACCAACTCTTAGGCATCTTTGTAAATAGTAAGGGCCAAAGAACCGGCATCAAAGACTTTTTGGCGGTGAGATTTTGGCACCATGAAGTCCCCCAAAGGGTCCATTGGGCAAAGCTTGGAGGATGTTAAACAAGCTTCCTTTGACCTGCAACCACACCGCCGGAATCATTGATCCGCACATAATCTTAAACAATAAGGGGTCGTTCCCAAAAGTAAGTGTTTGACGTTCTTTTAAAAATTTTCTTTCTGTTGAAACGACATCCCTTTAATCACAAAATTCCGCCCATGTAGTTTGGCAAAATCAACAAACCATGGGGCATTATCACACGCACGAAAAGTAACCATACCAAGTGTCTCAAGAGGAAATGATTCCGTAATTTCCTTTTTCTCGAGCTACTTTGATGGGGATTTTCAAGGTCTATAAAGGATGGTCGGCGGCGAGATTTTTCTGCTCCTTTTTATCACGATAACGACATCAAATTCTTGGAGCAGCAGAATCCACCGAGCAATCTGGCTTACATCCTGCTTCGCGAGCAGATACTTGAGAGACCGAATGGTCCGTATACACATGGCTTTTAGACAAACAAGATACGCCGCGAATTTAGTCTAAAAAGCATATACACGCAAGTAAGCTTTTTCCGTTTAGTGTAATGTGTTGAAGCCGTCGGTCATGGTTTTTTGCTTGCATAGTGTATCGGCTGGAAGTGCTTGTCTTACGAATGCCCTAGGTCTGCCCCAACAGCAAAACACTTGCATCACAACTTGATTACAAATGGGCAAGTCCTAATCGGGCAACAAAATTGGAGCCTGGTTAAACTTCACATCTTAAGGTCTCAAATGCTTCAATGCATTCCTCGAGAAAGATAAACGGCGTTCTTTTTTCAAGAGGTGGGTCATAGCCGGGCGATTTGGAAAAATCCTGAATAAATCGTCGGTAGAAACCGGCATGACCGAGAAAACTGCGAATACGCTTCACGGTAATGGGATGAGGCAATTTTGCAATGACATCAACTTTTGCCTTATTAACCTCAATCCCGGTCTTAGAAATCTTATGGCCAAGGACTATGCCTTCCTTAACCATAAAGTGGCACTTTTCCCAATTTAGTACAAGATTGGTGTCTTCACACCTTTGGGACATTTTGTCTAATGGAAAGGCTAGAGGAGAAAGAATCAACCGAAACCAAGAAATCATCCCATGAAACTTCCATGTTTTCCCTCATCATATCGTGAAAGATTGCAACCATAACACCTCTAGAACGAGCCCTTGTACATTGCCTAACCCAAAAGGCATGCGACGAACAGGCAAATGGTCCCCGTAAGCTGCAGGTGAAGGTAGTGCTTTTTCTTCATCAAGTGGGTCAATCGGGATACTGAAAGAAGCTCATAGAATCCGTCCAAAAAGCAATAGTAAGCATTCCCCCCCGGCTAATCTTTCAAAGCATTTGATCCCATAAATGGTAATCGGGAAAATGGTCTTTACGAGTTGCATCATTGAGTTTTTGGTAGACCGATGCAAACTCGCCATCAACCGTATACCAACCTAGTGGTATTTAACTCATTTTCTTTATTTTTATCACGGTTATGCCTCCCCTCTTAGGGACACAATGACCCGGGCTCACCCATGGACTATCAAAGATAGGGGTAACTTAACCCGGCAGCAAGAAGTTTGATACTTCTTTGCTTAAATAACCTATGGATTTTGGGATTCAAACCCTTCCTGATGTTGAACTACGGGTTGGCATTTATCCTCCATCAAAATCTCATTGAACTGCAAAACTGTGGATCTATCCCCTTAATATTACAGTACCCTTTATCAAGCTATGGCATGTTAAAGTGACTTAAGACCTTGATCAGGCGTTTTATCCTCATCTTATATTTCTTTTTTTTTCAATTTTTAGCGAATATGACAGGTAATTTTTATATCACCCTCCCGAAACGCATTACTCAAGATGGGATGGTAAGTCTGTTGAGTTCTAGGTCCGGAAAGGATCTTCACATGAAGATTATAAATCTTTTTTCAGGCACATTAATTTCATCAAACTGGTGACGGAGGGAGATTGTGTCACTAATTGATGCACAACTTAAACAATACCTCAAGTAAGAACATATCTCCCTCAGAAACATAGGATGCCCGTCAACACCCGGTGTATTGAATCACGTGTTCAATAAATGCATCCGATCTCTTCCTTAGAAAATCACATACCTCCGAAGGGAGTGAAAGATGGAGAGCGAGAATCGATCATAAGGTCCGAAGGGAAAGTGGGATTCCCACTATTCAGAAATTTCCCAAGTACTTCCTTGAACATATCTTCCACAAGCCAATGTCAATAAACATCGACACCGGTTAACCGTTCAATGATAATCGTGGAGAAAAGTTTAGTATCAACCATCTTGAAGTTACGATTGGTTTCCATCATGTCTAAGGCTCATTTGTTCACGCGTGGAACATCTATCAAGGTACGTGCCGTTTCTCTTAAGAAAGGTCATCCTAGAAATTCGGGGAACCCAAGGATCGGCAACGGTAATCAACGACTAACACAAAATCGGCAGGAAAGAAGAACGTTTCAACTTTTACGAAAACATCCTCGGCAATGCCGGTTGGAGTAGAAATTGTTCTGTCGGCAAGTTCAAGTATCATTCGGGTTTTGGTCAAAGCTGGGAGATTTAGTTCTTTCCAAACGGAGAGAGGCATTAGGTTGATGCTTGCACCGAGATCGGCCAAGGCTAAGCATTCATTCATCTCCGGAAAATCACACGGTATAAGAAATCTGTCGGGGTCTCTAAGTTTCTCGAGAAACGTTTTTAGGATAACCGCCCGAGCCATTCTCGTTTACCGGTGTCTTAGGTCAACTCAATTATCTTCTTCTGTCATTGAGGAGTTTACAAACATTGGTGCAAATTTGGCATGTGTAGGAGAGCGTCCGCGAAACTTAGCTCGAAATGGAGATTCCGAAAAATCTCCATAAAATTTTAAGCTAGAAAGATCGGCTTTTCACCGGAGCCTTCTCTTTGTTTGCCCTTGAAGGATAAGGCAAATGTTGGTTTAGGTCTTTGAACTACAACAACGAGCTCACCAATTTGTCATTAGTTTAGACCCACCGAGTTGATGTTTTCGGTGCTTGGTTGCACCATATCCTTTGTCACCTCGGGTTCATTTTCCATCTCCTTAGGAAGAGAAGACATCGAAGGTGAAATTTGAGGTCCATTATAGGAAACATCACGTCGGGTAGTGATTGCTTTCACATCACCTTTCGGGTTAGCAATGATGTTGCTTAGAAGAGAACCCGAGCCCGAAGTAGAAGCGGTATTACTATTCATGAATTTGGTGAGTAGGTCTGTTATATTGGTCATTTGGCTTTGCATGTTTTGCATCACCTCCCACCCCCACCCCCCTCCACGCATCGTTAGCTTTGAGTAGCTTTCAAAATCAGCCTTGACAACACCATGTGCCTGAGGAGCTGGAGCCTGGTAAGACGGAGCTTGGTGAGCTGGTGGTTGATTAACCGGGGGTCGAAAAATTAGGCCCTGGTTGTAGTTATTCCCTCGATTTTGGTTGTACCGGTTTTGATTATTTCCTTGGTTTTGAACGGAAGGAAAACCGGGAGGTCAAACTTGATTTGCAATCATCGAAGGTAGGTAACCGGTATTCCCTTGGTTGTAGTTAACTGCGGCGGCTTGTGACATGTACGACTGACTATTTCACGAAAATGTTACCTGTCGGTGCGGACATTTCGGTAAGGAGTTGAGCACCACCGCAAGTTAAACACCTTCCTCTATACTTTACGGCAGCGAGAGCTTGGGACTGGTTTTTTTCTTAATCAAGAAGCAATGCTCTAACCATACTTTAAGTTCAGCACATCGGATGAAACGAGCGGGTAGAAGAGCTCGTACTCACTATGGGCAACAATGGCCGCTTCGTAGATTGACAACTTTAGACTTATGCTCTCGATGATTTTTATGCATTCTCGAGCATTTTATCCAGAAAGTTACCACTCGCAAGGCAGAGTTCAATCTTGATCTTCAGTTCAAGGCATTATAGAAAGTATCGAGTTATGCAATTATAAAACCCCATGATGCGCGGCATGCCCGACAAGAAGATCATTGAATCGAATCTCATGCTTCGATAAACGATTCGTCAAATCTTTGTTGAAACCTTGTGATTTCGTTATGAAGATTTGTCGTCTTTGAGGGAGGAAAAAATTGGTTGATGAATTTCGAAACAAGATCATCCCAAGTTAAAATCGATCGAGGGGGTTCTTTTTCAAGCCAAATCCGGGCTGCTCCCTCGAGGGAAAATGGGAAAAGCATCAGCTTAACCGACGTACTCGGGACGTTTGGGAACTTCATCGTAGAAGTGATCTTGTTGAAATATCGAATGTGAGCATGCGGGTCCTCCTTGTCATGTCCAAAAAATTGTTTATTTTGAACAAGAGTTAGCAAACTATGCTTGAGCTCAAAGTTTTCCGCGGTGATTGCGGGAACAACGATTGCATCCTCGTACCCCTCGGTGGGTGCTTGGAGCATTTCCGCTATAGTACGATTATCGGCCATCGTAACTACGGGAGGATTCAGAGGTTCTTGATTATTAGGTTTCTCAAGATCAAATGGTTCAACAAAAGTCGGTGTGACTTGTTGTTGTCTACGTCTACGGGATTGAGAACGAGTGCGCATGCACTAAATGAAGAAAATTTATACTAATTTTTTTTTTGTTTTTCATACTTATCGCAATTTATTTTAACGGACAACGAGATAAGACAACTTCAACCAAATAATCGACTTACTTCACGGTAGCTCTCCAAATGAAAACGCACAAGTGAGCGGAGGAGTAGGAAAACGCGAAGCTATTAAAATCCTTTCTCTTCAGGTCGTAGTCCTCGGAACATCCTCCTATAACCGCATCCTTATAGTTTGTTAATCAAATCGAGGTGAGCGTACGTCGTAAGCGACACGAAATGGCAAGTTTTTGAATCTTTTTGTTTTCGGGAACTTATTTGATGGATAAATACTCAATGAAAGTATTATATGTTGGTGTTCTTTTACCAACTTGGTGTATTTTATTGTTTTTCTTTTTTATGGACAATTTTTTTATATGATAACATATTAATAAAAAAAATGAAAAAATATTTTTGTATTTTTTTTTATATTTTTATAAAAATAGAAGAAATATTCACAAATTCAAACACAAATTGCCAAACGTTACGATAATCGTTTCACAGCCTCCCCGGCAACGGCGCCAAAATTTGATTCGTTTGATACACAATGCAAATCCCAACCAATTGCCCTTGATCAAGGCAAAAAGTCAAAATTCACAAATAGAATCAATATATATCCGGAAGTTTGATTTCCCGGGTCGTTATTCCTAAACGGAGGTTCAATTGAAAATCGAATGACGAATTTATAATCGATGTTTGAATATGACAAGATTATGATTGATTTTATATTACTACAAGTAAAAATGCAAAATCAAGCAAAAGTAAACCTAAAACGTAAGCAATTTAACTTAAACCCTAAAACGGTGACGTAAAAACGCGAGCTAAAAACCTAAATTATTCAATTTTAATCCTAAAATGATTATTTAACTATTAATGGGTCCTAGTTGACTAAAAGGGAAGTTTAAAAAAACTAGATCGAAAACGAAGTTGGTTAAGACTAAAAACGAGTCAAAACAAGAACGGGATCGAATCCCGTTCTTTAAAAAATGAACTTTTGAAAAAATGACCCTACGAAAGCTCTAATATTTTTCCTAGAAACTATTTGATAAAAGAAAATTTTAATTAAAAGATTTTTATTTTTCTGATTAATATTTTATTTTTTTATGAATTTTTTAAGTTTTTAATGAAAATTAATTATAAAAAATACTAATTGTTTATAAAAAAAATCTAAAAAAATTACACAAATTAGCTAAGGTTGAAAGGATCCTATGAAAAATGCAATTGGTCACACAGCTTATCGCAATAAGCTGCGAATAAGCAAAAATAGCTTATGGCTGTTTGGGCCAAAAATGTGTATAAATAAAGTGTGAAAACACACTCTATCGGATGAGCTATTGTAGCACAGCGGTAGAGTGTGTTGGGGTTATAAGGGTTGATG
This sequence comes from Tanacetum coccineum, assembly GCA_026074375.1. Classification (NCBI taxonomy): domain Eukaryota; kingdom Viridiplantae; phylum Streptophyta; class Magnoliopsida; order Asterales; family Asteraceae; genus Tanacetum; species Tanacetum coccineum. Next base: position 33,092 of record BQNB010004940.1, on the reverse strand, counting down.
AGTGTTGAGGTCCAGGGTTCGAGCCCTGCTCACCTTGGACTTCCACTTTCCTCTTTTTGCTTTTTTTTATAAACTTATAAAACAGCTTATCCTAATCAATCTTTATAAAAGAAGTATATTTTTTTACCTAAGGAATAAGCCAGAAATAAGCATAACCAAACAGACAGTTAAAACACTTAGAAAAATTTAAGCTAACTAGTTTTAGCTTAATGGACTGAATAATCTACAAAAAAATAAATAACAAATAAGCTACAAATTTAGACTTAACTATCCTAAATAAGCAAATGCAGATTGAAATAAGCAAATTTTAATGAGAAATAATCTAAGAAGATGGAAATGAGCTATCTGACATAAAATGGAATGCAAACAGACAAAGGGGCACCTTTGTGCTTATTTTTAAGCCACCAGACAAACACTTGAGGCTTTTCAACTTATAAAGTCTAAAAGCTTGACTGAAAATCTATACAAATCAAGAATCAAAAACAATTTTGAAAGAAAAATAAGCAAGAAAAAGCTACTAGAAAAAGCTAGGACAAACAGGTTTCTAAAATAACCAAGAGGCACAAAGGGGCTTTTCTTTTGGGCTTTTTAAGTTCAATAAGCAAAACAAATAGGAAATAAGCAAAGCTAGATACCTAAACACACCTAATGATTAAGTAGGAACAAAAGTGAGCAAATTGGATAAGCCAATAAGCTCAAAAAAAGCAATCTCAGCACCAGGGGAGGTGCTGAGCCAAAAAGCCTAAGATGGGCTTTTCTACCTTAATTTTAAGCTTACAAATGGGATCTAAAGGCTAAATGGCTTGTATGCCCTAAATTATTTACCTATAAGCTACTCAAATCAGCAAACTAAAAGAATTTTGAATCTCAATTAAGCTAAGAAATCCAATAAAAACAGCAGTATTAACTTTGAGGTTAATACTGCCAGAAGTAGCTTAAGCTAATAAGGACTTTAACAAGCTAAACTTTGGACTGAAATAAGCTAAGATAAGCTGAAACCTACCTAATAAGCACGTATGAACACAAATTAAGCAAATTCAATGAGCCATAAGCTCAGGAAAGCAACTAAGCACTTAAGCTAAAAACTAGCTACTAAAACAGACAAGGGGTACTTTGGGGCTTATTTTTAAGCAATTAAAAAGACTCTAAATCCTATAATAAGCTAAAACAGATAAAGAAAGGACACCAATTGGCTTATTCTCACAAGCTCAGATCCTAAGAATTACTTTAGCTTATCTAAAATTGAGCTTAAAAAGTGACATATGAAGCTGCTAGGCTATTATGTCAGAGCAATGCTAAACCCAAACAACAATTGCAGGAACTTTAAGCTTAATTCTAATGCATCTAATGATCTTAAAATGGACAATACATCATGGACTAATACTATCTTAAGACCAGTACATAAACAAACTAGCAGTCGAGATTTAACACAGACTTAAACAATAGATTGTGAATTCAAAACTTATGAAGTTTTTAAATTATAAAAAATTAATAAAAATAACTTTAATGAGACTATAAATAAGCGTTGTTAAATATCTTATGACCCCGAACCCATTACATTACTATTCTGGCCCATTTGAGGGCTTATGCCAAACACCCCTTTAATTCTGAAAAAGGGAATTTTAAGCTATAAAAAGCACACATAAGCAAAAAATGTGCAAGCATAAGTCATTTTAAGATCAAATAAGCAATTATGAACAAAAATAAGCACAGAAATAAACACATAATGAGATGATAAGTAATAAGCAATAAAAATGGTAAAATAAAGTATAACCTTGATCCTAGCTTAACAAAGATCAAACAAGCTTTAGAAAACTTAAGTTTATAAGCTTTACTAATAAAGGTACGCTATAAATAAGCCCAATCAAGCCCATCCGTTTCTGCTTATCTCACAAGAGCTTATTTTTTGGTTTTTTGATGTGATTTTTTAGAAAAAGGCTTAAACCCTTTTAAGTTATGAGAAAACTTAAAGGATATAAGCAAAGGCAGCTTAAATGTCAGTAACAAGAGCTTATTAAAGCTTTTTAAACTATTCAACAACAATAAAATTTAAAACTTAAAAACAGAATTGTAGAACTTAAAACCTCAAATTTTTCATTAATTCTGAAAAAGTTACAAGACTTGGAATTTAAAAGACAATAAGTTAACTTAAATAAGCTGCAAAGAAAATTAGATGCTCCCCAAGGGCTTACAAATGGTCCTATTTATACTAGAAAGTGTAACATTCTGTATTTTCAGGTCATTTACGACGTCATATATTTTACTAATTATTTTTTTTTCTTTTTCGTACGCGTTTACTTTTAATTCTTATTATATATAGTTAAATCGCGTAAACTAAAAATTAACAATTAGCGTAAACGGACACCAAACGGATTAAAGTTTTCGCCAAACAAGCAATATATTATTTTTACGAAAGTAATAATCAACTTTTTATATTTCATTTTTATTGGTTACGTAAAATTATTACGTTTTGCGATAAAGTAAGTTTAGGCATACCCGGAACCACAAAAATAATTCTACGCTTCAACAAATACCCACATTTATACCCAATACATAAAAGTTATAAAAATATTATCAATAGTTATCATACATATAGCCGAATTATAGCTATGTATACAAAAAAAATAAGAAATTCTTCCAAGTAGTCTTTGTACATCCTATCCATTAAACATGGCCATACCATGTTCCTATTGAAGCAGACAATGAAAACAAGAAATCCCTAAAACCTCTAGGTAGTTTGTGGCAACACTAATGGTAACTTTTGACCAAGACTTTCACATATAGGTGGCAAGTAACTATAAAATACACATACACCGAACACTTAGCAAGAAAAATCAAACAAAAACCTCCCCTCTACATCCTATATGCTAGCGGCATACACCAAGCCCCAACCAAATCCATACTAAATTTTATACAACCCATACACTCCTACACACATCCATCCTAAGATATTCTAAGGTGATCCCAAGCATTGGCTAACCATATTCAAGTGATTATCAAGTAAAAGGAAGTTAGGGTTTCACTAGGAAAACTAGGGTTTTCTTTGGTGCAAGCTTTGGATTTTTATCTAAACAAGGGTTTAGATTACATTGATCATCATCATCATACACCATAAGGTCATCTAGAACTTAGTTCTTTCTTTCAATATTCATTTTATGCATATGTTAGTTCTATTGTAGCTTGAATCACCATGTAGGATTTTTAACATGTAAATGGAGTTTTTACTTGTAATGATCATTTTGCACACTATTATATATGTTGAGATATTGCTAATATCATGTTAAAAGGGATGAGAAAGTATTGTACCATATTAAGTTGGTGTAAAAATGATTAACTACAAAAGTAGTAAGGTATAAAAGCAAGGTTAAAATGGATTCAACAAGGTCACTCAAAGATTCTGTCCAAAATTCGTATATATAACACATTATTTTATATTTTTATAAAGTAGTATGATTCGCGACGATTCCGAAAAGGTAAGAAACTTGTCAAACGGATTTATAACGAAAAAGTTAGAGCGAAAACGAGGTATATATTCGAGGTATAAAAATCCAGCATTTGTTAAGTTAATGATTTTTTGTCAGATTGAAAACTTAAAAATATAATATTATGATCACTCGTCTTAATACGAAAGCGTGGGCATAAGAAACGCGAGAAACAGACTTAAAACGATAAAGTTAGGTCATTTTTGCTAAAGGCGTATTTATAAACGTTTTTACTTTATAAATATGATTTCACTAAAACGATTAGATGGTGATGTAGCTATATAGAATTATATGTGGTATTAGTTAATCAAAGTACTATATTACTAGGGAGTTTCATAATGAGGCCTCTTCGGGGTGGCGTATCGACGAGTTGTTGAATTTACGATTTAAAGTGTCCTAGCTCCTCATACGTCACTACATGACCTCTTAATTATGATAGCCCGAACGATAGTATGATGAGCTATATAGGATTATATATGGTTGTTGTTAATCAAAGTGTTTAGTACTTATACGACCTATATTGGATTAGGTTGCATTCGATCGTAAGCGTGACGCATTTTCTATTGTGAATACTTGTTGATTACCATTCACTCGAGGTGAGTTCATAGCCCCCTTTTTACTACTTGATTGTTTTACAAACTCTACGGGGTGAATTACATTGCTTGTTTTACTATTGGACACAAGTGTTTTTCTAAGTGTTTTCAAAGTGTTTACAAAGTGTATGCTATCCAGATTACTGCCTGAATATTATTGCTAAGTTACCTTATTGCCGTGAAGTCCCTATTTATCATGAACCGTTAATTGCTATTGTAGTAAGCGCGAGTGTTGAGATATACTTCGTTGATTACCATTCACTCAAGGTGAGTTCATAGTCTCGCATTTCAATCTTTTCAATGTTTTATAAACTCGCGAGGGGAATACATGCTCGTTTTACTAAGTGAACTTATTGATTTCTACTACATAAGCGTTACATGACTATTTTTACTAAAGCTCGATTTGTTTACTACATGATTTGAGATCGTGAATACCTATATTTGAAACCATGAATTTTAGACATGATTGTTTTACTACGGACACAAGTGTTTTTCAAGTGTATGCTATCCAGATTAATGCCTGATATTATTGCCTAAGTACCTTCTCTGCCACTTAAGTCCCCTGTTTATCATGAACCGTCAGTTGCTAGTGTCGTGAGCGCGAGTGTTGTGGATAGATCTATCGGGATTGACAATCCCCACCTTTCTTTGGGGTCACAAGCTGACTTATGGTGCATTGAACATTTGAGGTATTACTTTCTAGGATGTTTGGCAGAACATCCTACTTTTATGGGGCATTCCAATCTCTTGATTGAAGTACGTTAAGGTTTCGGTGTCATGAGCTTAGTGCAATAATATATACTTAGACTTGATGAATGTGTTTCTCTTGTCTACATTACTTGTTTTGGACTTCGGAATATGTACTTAGTCCACCATTACTTCGATCTTGTGGTCCACTTTTAAATACTTCTTGATTTACTGCATCACTACTTTGGATTTTTGGATTTCGGAAATAACACTTTTAAATGTTGTAACGCTACTTTTCTTCTGAAATATTTCTTAAATTATTTCAATACTGCTTTTTACTTAAACCTATGAATTCACCAACATTATTGTTGACGTTTTAGCATGTATTTTCAGGTTACTATTTTGCTAGTGGAGCATTGGGAGCATTCGAGTCGCGCGGATATATATATTTTTGAAGGCTTAATAACTTGAGTACTATTTGACAAACGTTTTGACAATGTTTTCTAATACATTATAAATGGAACCTATTTAACTCTGACATTTTTAATTAAATTGAATGTGACATTTTATTAAACGTCTCTTTTGAGGTCGTTTTCTGTGACTTGTGCGTTTGGACTATGAAGTAGCACCCCATTGTTACCATTCCGCTGTGTTACCAGATTTTGGGCCACATGTTCTTCCTATATTTTCTACAGGACCTCGAGAAAGAAATATCGACGAATATTGGTGGAGAATTTAAATTTATGGAAATCATGAAGTGTTGGAGTCTTGAAACTCCAAGGCGGTTGTTCAACACAATCTTGCTCAAAAACGCAACTTGGAGAATCTATCGAGCAAATATCATGGGAGTTTCTCATTCTAATTCTTTTTAAATTCTCGTATTTAATGTTTTATCTATACAATGAGGATGTTGTATAATTCAAGTGGGGGATGGAATTAGAATGTTTACTTGTCCTATTTTTCACATTAAAATGCTTAAATAAAGCTAAATTTATTAAAAACATTCAAGCAACTTTGTGAAATTAAATTGATACATAACCCCACAACATAACCCTTGGTAGAATATTGTAGGATTTAGCCTTTCGTTCCAAATGATTACCCAAAATTCCACAAAATAAAATCGTTTTGTGTGCTCGAGTGATGTTGTAGAATTTAGAACTTGGCTTTGGTAATAATCTACTTGAGACCAGCAATTATGATATTTTGGATTTAATTGAGTAACTTGTTTAAGATAGGAGTAAATATTATAGGATTACACCCAAATCGCCTTTACATGTTATTTATTAACTAACTACACCGGTTAGTTAACCTCCAGTTTAAACCCTTTTCCACTCTCATCTTTAGAGTAAAGATCTACTAGAACAACCCGTAGAGCCAATCCTTTAGGAATTTACACCAACTATTTATTTCGCCCTTACACCTTAACCTACCCTGTTAGATTAAGTTTAATTTACAGTTACTAGTTGCTTAAAGTGTAAAATTTGTATTTCCCGAGTCTTGTGCAATTTTCTATCTTTGGTGCGGTTGGAAATTTGCACATTGCAAATGAGAATGTATATTAGTAGTCAAAGCTCATGTGATTTTACTAACATCACAATTATTGGTGAATTCGAAGACGAAGGAACTACCGAAGGAATTATCCAGAATTATTATGATCATGAAGATGGTGAAACTACACCGAGATTTGAAGTTTAGTTAGCACAAAAAAAATCAAAAAAATAAGAAAAATACAAAAAGAGAAAGAAAGTTTGAAGATAATCGTTTCGCAATTACCGAAGGAATTACACGAAGGATCGATTATTCGTTGATACGTCTAAAAAATCAACAATGTAGAGTATTGTACAAAGTGGAAGATATCGCCACTTGCCTTGTAGAATATGTAAAGTTGTGGGATGATTGGGAAGTTGACCGTTACGGGAACGCCAACTTAGGTTGTTGTTTTTGATCAATGATCAAGACGTTGTAAATAGTTGTGTCTTAATTATGATAACGGTCAGGAAAAAAGTGTCTAGCAACATGTATCTTAAGTCTTAATCTATTTGTTTCTTGATTTTTATTTAACAACAATTTACTTCCCTTTCACCTGATGATTAGCCGCTGGTTTTACGCGAATGAGGACTTGTTCGAGCGTGCATGTCTATTCCGTCGTTACGACCATGTATGCATGTCTTAGCTGCCTCGTTGGTTTACGTTTTTTTGTGAAAGTTAGAAGGTTCCTACCCTATATCATTCTTCATCCTAACCGTTGGTTAAATTTGAATGGGGATGTGATCGAACACACATGTCTATCCCGACATTCCGGGTGTGTGTGTGTGTGCTTCAGCTGCCTTGTTGGAGTGGTACTTCTGGTGAAAGATTGTAGAATGATCAAACCGTACGCCTTTCCATACAAAAACCCATATTTACCTTTATAAACTTGTTACTCTTTAGCTTTAGCGGTGGAGATGTGTATCCTTGCCAAGCTTATGATAGAATACTCGTCACGACGGAGCAATTGAGCGAATTAGTTACATGTTACCACATAAATTAGTTGAGTGATTTGAGTGTTTTCATCTTCCTATTTCGTGAGGTGTTTGGTTGTGTACTTGTAATAGATCAAATAAGTGCTTTAACGGAAAATATCCTTAGGGATACATTTTTATAAACTTCTAAAGGCTACTTGAGGACAAGTAGGATTCAAGTGGAGGGATATTTGATGACATCAAATAACGTCTATTTTATAGCATCATTTATCCCACGATATTAACCCATTTTGTATAGTTATTGCAAAGAATTGTTACTTAATCGTTTATATTTGAGAATTTTAGTAACTATGGAGTAATTGGTGAAAGATAGCAAAAGGTGCGCATTCTAAAGCTTAAATGAAGATATTTTGAAGATTACTATTCTGAAGACCAATACGCCGTATCCATCAAGGAAGATACGGCGTATCCATGCCTACACTCACCAAAGACCACTCAGGAATAAAGATCAATACGCCGTATCCAGAGGACTCAATACGCCATATTCAAGATATGGAATCAATATAATATTCTGGAAGATATCAAGCGTGGTCCCTACTCCAAAAAATCCCCAATACGCCGTATCCAACTCTTAGATACGCTGTATCCAACCGACTTCCAGGCCCTATAAATACAAAACTCAAAAACGAGTTTTAAGTGTGCTAAGTCATATTCTCGATACCTAAACCACAAAAGTTGATTTTCAGAGGAGAAAAAGAGCAGAAGAGGTCGAGCAACGTATTCAATTCCATAGAAGACAACGTGTAATTCCATATACTTTAGTAATCGTTCAGCTTTTGGTATCATTCGTTAACTCGGTTAGTTTACCTAGGATAAATAATTATTCTTGTATTTATTATGACGTTTGAAGGCTAATACCTTTGGGTATTAGCCATTATTATGAAAATCTGAATGTTTGGTATTTGTTTATCTGGACCTACAACTCCAGTTCACAGTTCCACACACTCATTATGATACACTCTGACACCTACATGAATGTACCTGAAATCGCAGCCCACACAGAGCCAGCACAGTTCTCGAACACTCCACACACTACATGTCCATGCTCACCACTGGACCCTAAAAGTGAGAGTCCAACAGAACAAGAACCACGATCCACACAGTATCGCAGAATCCTATGTCACCAATAATACTTCCTCACATTGCTCAAACTGCGAGAGCGACATAACCGAATAGCGAGTCTGTGAGAGAGCGCCCTGTACATGATAGTCAGAGTCTAATCCCTTCAGATTACTAACACATCCTTCACCACCTACACTTCTCATGCAAACACATCAGCAGCGCAACACTCACTTCTCTTACAGACGTCTGCCTCTGCGATCTAAAGCTCAAGGTCTGCCTCACATTAGACAGGCTAGCCTACAAGCTTCTCAGATGACAAGGTGCTAATCGCGCTAGAATTACCTCCTCTCCGAGTGCAGTCACTTAGGCGACTCTTACTCATTCCGCTCTACCTCTCATTCTATCGCGTTCAGACACATTGCTCGTTTCTATCTCGCGTCACTTATCTCGACACTCTCTATAACCTCAGCTTCACAACGCTCGAACGTGTCCTGAACGTTTGGAGGTTTTAGAATTAGGATTTAGACTGACATAGGTTTAACATAGGTTTAGAATAGAATAAAAGTAACATAGATTAGATAACCAAGATATTAATTAAATTGATAGATTTAACCTCGCTTTAAGTGTTCGACACCCTACTTACCACGAAACTACTACTGATCGGGTACACTGCCCGTTAAAGTGTTGTTTTTTGTTTAGTCGGCAAAATATAAATTTAAAACTTGACTCATCTTAAATATACCATACAACGACAGCACATCAGTGAGGTACTGAAGTGATCCAGCAAGGCTGCGATATAAAGTAGGATCAGTGACCGGTGATCCTTCAGGTCCAAGCTTCTTCTCAGTGTCAATTGGAGTCCTGCAAGGATTACAATTAAGCATTTGTGCTTGCTAAAGAATCTCGATAGCATATTTCGTCTGAGACAAGAATATGCCAGAGGTAGTACGCGTGGCAGATATACCGAGAAAATAGTTGAGTGGGCCAAGGTCTGTCATAGCAAATTCCGCATGTAGTAAAGAGATGATACATTGTAGGAGTGAAGTAGAAGAAGCTGTAAGAATGATATCATCCACATATAGTAGTAAGTAAGCAGTGTTTGGCCCCTTATGAAAGATGAAAAGAGACAAGTCAGTTTTGCTGTGATAGAAACCGGCTCGAATAACATAGCTAGAAAATCGTTGAAACCAAGCTCGGGATGCCTGCTTAAGGCCATAAAGCGACTTTTGCAGAAGGCATACATAATCAGAATGAGCTGAATCAGTAAATCCTGGTGGCTGGTGCATGTAAACTGTCTCTGTAAGATGGCCATGAAGAAATACATTCTTCACGTCTAACTGATGAATAGGCCATTGTCGAGAAACTGCAAGACTAAGAACAGTCCGTATGGTAGCAGGTTTGACAACAGGGCTAAATGTCGCATCGCAGTCGATGCCTTGTTGTTGACTACGGCCATTTGCAACTAGTCGGGCTTTGTACCGATTTAAGGACCCGTCCGCATTATATTTGTGTTTGTACAACTACATAGAGCGGACAATGTTGACATTTGGTGGGCGAGGAACAAGTACCCATGTGTTATTGTCGATGAGAGCTTTATATTCGTCACACATAGCTTGTTTCCAGTTAGGATCTCGAAGGGCATGGAAAGGAGACTTGGGGATAGGGGAGGAGGTGGTAACATGTAAGTTGTATTTGGGGTTAGCTTTGGAGTACTAACGGCTGGAGGTGTGGGAGGATTATGTCACATCAATACCAGGATGCAGACTGGAGGTTTAATCTCAAATCCGATGGAGTAGGACGGGTCTTAATTTAATCAGCATATGGGATGGTAGTAATGTAAGTTATATTTAGGGTTAGCTTTCACAATCCCGACTTTAGAGCATGTAACCATAGGGTGTTGCGAGGTGGGTGGTGGTGGTGGTGGTGTGGTTGGTGGTGTCGATGTTGTTTGTGGTGATGGTGTTTATTGGTGGTGTCGGTGTTGTTTGTGGTGATGGAGTTGATAGCGAAGTTGGAGGTATTGTTTGTGGGGTTGTTTGTGGGTTTGTTGTTTGTGGTGGTGTTTGTTGAGGAGAAGTAGGTGTGGTAAGTAGGCGAAGTGCAATGGGGGAGGTGTCGAGATTATCATCTAAAAATTGGTATGAGGGGGGTTTAGTTGGAGTCATGGAGCCGAAGGGAAAGACAGTTTCGTCAAATGTAACATGACGAGAAATGATGATTTTGTTGGTGTTCAGGTCAAGGCACCGGTATCCACGATGATTGTAAGCGTACCCGAGAAAGATAGATGGTGTGGTACGAGGGGCAAGTTTGTACGGTGGAAAGGTGTAAGGGTAACAAAGGCATCCGAACGTGCGAATGTGGGTGTAAGAGGTTGGTTTGTTAAATAATTTTGTGTAAGGGATGTCATTGTTGATGGAGGTGGAGGGGAGGATATTAAGTAAGTAAGTGGCAGTGAGTAGTGCTTCGACCCAATACTCGGGAGGAAGACGGGCTTGAAAGAGGAGAGAACGTACTACGTTATTAATAGTACGAATCATGCGTTCAGATTTGCCATTTTGTTGAGATGTACGTGGGCATGAGAAACGAAATTGAATGCCATTAGTGGCAAATAATTCATGGAGGGAGTTGTTGTCAAATTCTCCGCCATGATCACATTGAAAAGCTTTGATTTCACGGTTGAATTGGGTTTTTATAAAGGCACGAAAGTGTAGAAGTTTTGACTGCGCATCAGATTTTCTGTGAAGTGGGTAGACCCATAAAAAATGTAAATAGTGATCTAAGAAAAGGACATAGTATTTATATCCACTCATGCTAGAGACAGGAGATGTCCAAAGGTCTGAGTGAATAATGTCAAAGGAAGATGTAACAATAGAGGTAGATCGTTGAAAGGGAAGTTTTGTTTGTTTACCTAACCGGCAGGCACGACACAAGTGTTGAGTGTTTTTATTATAAGACACAAAGCCACGTGACGACAATGTTTGAAGTACAGCGTCACCAGGGTGACCAAGACGTTGATGCCAAAGGGAATGGTTATTGGTAAGTAGGGCGAAGGCTGAGGCGGCAACGTGTAACGGGTATAGATCACCCGTGCTGTCACAACGAAGAAGGGTTTGACGGGTATGATAATCTCGTACAGTGAAACCATATGGATCAAAATCAATAGAGCATTTATTATCGGTGGTGAATTTTCGTACTAAAACAAGGTTTTTAATGATATTGGGTGTGACAAGAACATTTCTAAGGTGGAGGGGACGATATGGATTAGGGATTTGTACATGACCAGAGTGGGTGACATGTATAGATGATCCATTTCCGACAATAACTGAATGAAAATTACGATTAAGAGAAGAGGTTTGAAGGTTACCGGTGTGAGATGAAAGGTGAGAAGTTGCTCCAGTATCCATATACCATTGCTGATCATGAGAAGCCATAACAATAATCTTTTTTTTCGATGAACAGTACCCAGTGAACAGTAACGTGATGAACAATACTCGGTGAACAGTAACAACGATGAATAGTAACACGATGAATAGTAACTTTTTTTGTGTGTGAAAAGATTGAGGTAGAGAAAGAATAGGGGAAGGGACGACTAAGATGAGATATTTTAGGAGTGGATCGATATAGGCTGTGATACCATATTATATTAATTGATTGCTTGATTGCTTGATTGCTTGCTTATTATTGATAACAGCCAACCTATATATAGGATACAAAAGAATATTCTAGACTATGGGTTTGGGCCAATGGGCCAATTACATTAAATATAATATGTACTCTAATATTATCAAGCCTCGAGTTCGAGCCCTAAAAATAAGCTCGATATGTGTAACGAGTCCAACTCAAGCTTATATAGACTCGAGTCGAGTTAGGTGCAAAGGTTAATTACCTGTAACCCGAACCGACCCACAATCGGATGCCTTTCCAAGATGTGGGAAGCATACATGACTTACTCAGCGGTTGTGGCTATAAGGTGTCAAGGATCGAACCCTTGACCTTATGCTTATTAAGTGCAAACATGCCCTATCCATTACCAACTTATTATCGAGCTTTTCGAGCTTTTCGAGCTTATAAGTACTATATAGGTTTTTATTCATATTATGTATATTACAAAGGTTTATACATAAATTTACAAATATATCGAGTTTTTCGAGCCGAATATAAACCGTGTCTTATATTTCAATTTAATGGTCTAAAAGAAAAACACATTATTACAAATAACTCGAGCTTTTCGAGCCGTGGTCGAGCTCGAATTTCTCTCATGATGGCTCATCGAGCTATTAAACCGAACAAAATACTATCGAGTCGAGTCGAGCTCTGCCAAAATTTGAATCGATTCGAGTTGTTTACAACCCTCCTCACAAAACATATTAAGAAAAAACATAAAGCAACTATGAATTGTCCAACAATATTGGATGATCTTTTCCCTAGACTTGTTTTGGGTTCACTTTTAATAGATGTCAACCATACTTTGCACCATCTTGGCCTTAAATGTTAAATAAAATACAGATTGTTCCGTTCCTTCCATGTTCTTGATGATAAGCTTTATATTTTACTTGCATTTATTTTTTATGTATACATACAACTAAAAAAAGATGTGATCACATGCTTTTGGATTCCCTTTCAACCCAACTAAGAGCATGCATGCATGAATGGTGTAACTTTCTAATGTATCAAACTTTTGGACTCGTGAAACGTGATAATTATATAGCACACAAAAGTTTGACTATTTGAACATAAGTTATGCATGCGGTTTTGACCGAACCGGTTTCCTGTTCCTGGTCAAACCGCCGGTTTGAAACCGGTTCAGACATTTTTGGATTCCACCGGTTTGACACCGGTTTTGGAACGTTTTGTCGAACCGTGTTTTTGGAAACCGGTTTGGCACACCGAACCGATTTTTTTTGAGGATAAAAGTGGGTCCCGGGAAATTTACTGTATCAGATTTTTTCTTATCCAATAGATTTCTGTGGGGGGGGGACTAACGTGGATAGAATGCAGCAGATTTTCTTATTCTAATAATAAGGATGTTATATTACAACTATTACATCACAACTATCGAATCCTTCATACAATCTTTCTAAGAACAAAAAAAAAACATATCACCTCAAATGGCAAGTGAATCCTCCTCTGGCTCAGCTACTACCTGTGTTGGTTCAGCAAGTGCCTGCCAAATCCGTGAATCGTACAAACACAGTCGAAACCAAGAAGTTTGGGAAAGACCTACACTCACATGTGCATTATGACCGCGGTCATAAAAAGCACAATATGCAAGTTCTGCTTTCATTTCATTAGCGGTTTGTTCCAATACGACGTGAAGAATCATATTAGTCCCATCCCTCAATGTGAAGTACTCAAGGCTCAGGCAGAACAGAACCCGTGAAGCGGCAAACGACGATGGGGCCGAAGATGGGCAAGTTTTCATGTACAATCCGGATTATCTACGTGAACAATTTGCGGGTTTGGTGATTCAAAGAGGGTTACCATTTAACCACTTCGACAACGAACAGACAACGAGAGTGTTCCAGAACACTATGCAACCGCGCTACACTCATGTAAGTCGTTCTACCCTTAAACGTGATGCTATGAAATTATGGGTAGCGGCTAAACAAGCAACAATTGATGGTTTTCTAACTTAAATACTATGGTCACCTTAACAACTCGACATATGGCCCGCTCCCAAAATTATGCCCGGTTCTTAACATATGTGTTACCGCACATTGGATTACACCTATTCTTGAGGCAAAATGATGAAGCGGTCATTATCGTTCGAAGAGTGCTTCGTCTGATCACACCGTAAAAACTTGACAATATATGTTAGAAAAAGTCTGTGTCGTTTATGGTTTCTGAAAGATATAAGTTTTTGTCAATTGAACTTGGACAATGCCAGCAACAACACATCGATGCATGAATAACAAGATTAAAATACAACCCACCAATGGGGGTGAATTATATCAAGTCCGTTGTGTTGGCACACATCATTAACTTGGTTGTGCAAGCTGGTTTAAAGGTCCCCATAGTTAATCAAATGAAAGAGGCTTTCAAACAAATGTTAAAAGATGTTTTCAAATCTGGTGAGAAAAACCGTAGACGGTATATTAAAATTTGTCACGATGCAGAAAAACCTTGTTATTCGCCAAATTGGGACATTGAAACACGATGGAACTCCACTTTTGAATGTACAGAGTGGTTTGAAACACAAATAACGTTGATCATTTTCATGACAATTTTTGTCAGCAAGAATGGTAGGAAAGGTTTAAACAAAACATTCCCCGGTACAGAATAGTTGGGACGTATTGAAATGTTAAACCATTAACTTTGCGGTGTTTCAAAATGCTAACGGTTGTTTTGTCGGGGTTTACTACCCAACATCTCCATTGGTTTTGCAACATGATTTATTTCTTCAATAAGATGTAAATTATCCTGATTTAGAACTTGAGGGGGGGGACTGTTTGTCAAGATGGGTTAAAACCGATTAAGAGGAAAACTTAGGAATTAATTGAAAACATGCCACCAATAATAAACCTTGTGCAGCCCCGCCGCCTATAATCCATGTTTAATGTATCTGGGGGTAGACTATTTGATTGAAAATATAAGTAGGGACTTGGAGTTTGCTGTGATGATAGGGTTGCAACATAGTCCGTAGATTACATTTTCATCAGAATCTTTCCAAGGATGTAAATATGTATTATACGAAATATGGTAGTCACCTAGACCACAATCAACAACTGCTGAGGGTTCTGTCATCCCAAAAGAGTCGTGTAATCCTTTCTCTCGTATGGTACAACGCATTTAATCCCAACATAAACAAAAGAAGGCAAAGGGTTGATCCTATAATGTCCTCTGAGTAAGAAGCAATGATATCAAAACAATTTTGTGAGAGTACTTCAGCCCAAAGGACTATTGAATCTTATGAAGTATTGGTTTGTGGAGAAACAAAGGAAAATCAAGGTTTCCTGTTCCTACCCGCATGCCCTGGATATATTAAGTGTCCAAGCTTCTCGTACATCTGAATCAGCATTTTCAACAAGGGTAGGATTTGTCAATCCTAAAGAAACAAGACTATTGCAGAGTCTTTAGAGATGTGTATGAGTTTTAAAGGACCACTTAGACGCTCAAAGAGCGTAAGACAGCACACAAATCCACTTGAACTGCCCTTGGAACGTTGAAGAATGTGGTCTTTAATTACGAGTGTGCAAATTAAATAAGCCACTCAACTAACCGATCAAGAAATGTGCGTAGATGCTAGTAGCGACGGCCTTTGAAGAACCACCTCGTGTTATATGTTGAGCAACGGGGCAGAAGAAGACGAAACCCAAGATGGAGCTGGAGGTCTATGTCACACGGACACGGACAAATACACATACTACTATTTTATTTGTATTTCGTTTATAGTGTATTTCCTATATGTTTGAATTTCCTATATGTTTAAAAAAATAAACTGGCAACCGTTTCTTGTCATCACGACTTTCTTTTGTATTTCGTTTATGTGGTATTTCCTATATGTTACAAAAAAAAAAAAAAATAAAAAAAATAAAACCAAACTGCCAAAACCGGTTTTACAGGTTAACAGTGAACGAACCGGTTATCCAAACCGGCAAACCGGTTCGCATGAACCGATGACCCAAACGGTTCCAAACCGGTTCAGGTTCGTGCCGAACTGGTTTCGGCTTCCTGTTGACTGAAACTGGTTCCTGTTTGACTCAAACCGAACCGAACTGGTTAACTGATTTGCGCACCTCTATATCAAACTTTTGGACTCGTGAAACGTGATAATTATATAGCACACAAAAGTTTGACTATTTGAACATAAGTTATGCATGAATTGCAATCCTTGTATATGTCTAACTGTAAAACAATCACATTATAAAATTCCCGTTTTATATACCCGGTCACTTATGTTGAAAAGTCGAACAATGCAATAATTTTGTTTATTTAATAAAATTGTCTGATTAAAATTAATATTTGTCTAGTCTCATTTGTTTGTTGGCTTTGCAATTATCAAAATTAATCATCATAAGTAGAAGTGGATTTGGTGAACTTGATTGCGTAGGATAATCACATGGTTAGAGTGTCTAATCAATAAATTAATCATCATATCCACCATAGAGTTAAGATCAACATAGACCCATTATTTGTCATAGATCCAATGAACCAATCCTAACCATTCATTTTTTTATCAAAAATAAAAAAACTCACTTTCCACCTCTTTTTTAAAAATAAAATATCTTACAAACGGTAAATCGTCACACGAAAAAAAATACACCATCGCGACGAGTATTTTTTTATCTTTCAGTAGACGGGTGACACGATATACTTTCGAGGAACTATTTTCGATTTTTTTTTCAGGCACGAATTGCGAAAATCATATATGATTCGTATAACGAATCATATATGATTCGTATAAAGAATCATATATGATTTCATGAAATCATATATGATTTGTGATTCTAACGAACTTTTTTTTCAATTTTGTTTCAGTCACGATTGCGAAAATCTATATAGATTCGTGGGACGAATCATATAATGATTCGTATAACTAATCATATATGAATTTCATAAAATCATATAAGATTTCCATAAACAGATATGATTTATCATAAAATCGTATATGACTTCATAACATCATAAAAAAAAAGTTCGTCCAAAAGAACATAAGTGTCGCCCTCTCTATAAAAGATAATTTAATTCTCGTCGCGATGAATAGTTTTTGATATGCGTAACGAATAACGGTGGTGTGAGATATTTAATTTTAAAAAGGAGATGAACAAGTGAGTTTTGTTTTTTTATAAAAAAATGAGTGCTATGATGTTCATTGGGTTCCTATGACAAATTGGAGTCATATTGAACTTTTGGCATATAGATAATGTATGAGAATTTGCTACATTGTTAAGGAGTACTCTATCTTTATTTACCTATAAACCTAAAACTTGATATATCTGAACACAACTTGAGTTAAACGTTTAACAACGCTTGCTCGTAATCAAAGTAAAATGCACATTGAACTCTATTTGTTAACTCGTTGCCTGCAAACAAAAGAGAAAAAAAAAGCCATATACTTTTTTTTCATGAACGGCAACTTATTAAAAAAACTAGCAGGTGCTAGATAAGACATTACAAAGAATAAGATAGAGGGCAGTTTTTTTAACCAAACTCTATCAAGAAAAAACACCCTTATTACATCTACTTAGAACAACCACATAAAAAGGACCAAGAAACAATGACATCAAAAATCGTCGAACGATTAAGGAGGCCGAAGGCGTCAAAGCGACCAACTGATTTCACGAAGCCTCAAATCCGCCACCAGCAACATAAAAAACACCTTCTAAAATAGACTTGAGACGGGAAGAAAGTCGAAAGGATAAGAACCAAGCATCCCTAATTTGATTTCCAGTACTCATTTGGTACTTAAAATGATTATTTGGACACTTGACCAAATATAAAACATTAGGTAGAAATGTAAAATATTAAAAACATGTTGCCATTTAAGGAATGTCACAGAAATTTGTTTTATTTTTTCAGTAAGATCCATTTTTATTGTATGATATAGATTTGTTTGATTGTGGTTTCCTACCAAATCCTTTCAACCAAACCATTCACTTTTGCACTATTATACTTCAACAGAAGATATTAAATTGTTGGTTTCATTTCTATACTGTAATTAAAATAAGAAACTGGCTAAAGAAAACTTTATAAGTTTTGCTTAAGCATTTTATAAATCTATCTATTATACTAAAAGATACAACCCCTTAATTTAGTGTGGTTGTATCCATTAAATGCTTGCACTCATTCTACGACTTCAATCTTAGTCTCCCGGAAATTAACGACGTGAATACTTTGGCTTCCTGGAGTTGCAACATTGATGCAGTTTTATCCAAAAGAATACCAACAATCATGGGTTACAAGGTGAATAACGGTTGTAAATTCACACTGTATGAAACACTACGGGATTGATGCAGGTTTAACACCTATAACTACGAAGATGACTATAAGATCCCTCATCTATTTTGTAAGTTTATAAACCCTCTTTTTCGGATTTGAATTTTTATACATTAGAATTTAGGGGTTTTTTTTATTGAATGTTTATTTTTAGATTGTTTGCATCAAGTGTAATTTTCATATAGGAGATATGATTCTTGATAGGAGGTTTTGGGTTTTGATTATTGATGTCTTCAATGTGAAGTGAGATACATCAGCTTCTTTCAATTTGGGTTTCATTACTGTGGCACGAGATTGATCACCAACAGTTTGGTTTCAGTATAGGCAGTGGTGGCTCAAGGGTAAAGCAAGTAAAGCTAGGGCTTTAGGCCCCTAATTTTTTAAGGCCTCGGATTTTCTACGACTTTGTATATATACAAATTTAGTCACATGTTTTTTTGCCGCCATCTTTAGAAGTCCGATTAATCAAGGCCCTAATTAGCTGATAAATGTGAAATAATCAGAGTCTTGGGCTTTTTTAGTTTCTAGTTTCTAGTTTTTTAGCTTACGAGTTGTAGAAGTTTAAGCGCGAATAAATTGAGTATATATAAAAGGGCCATATTTCGCATGAAAAGTGAGCAAATATTAAATTAAGTCGTGTGATAATAACCATTTACATTGATGAATCAAGGTTTGTTTTCACACACACAAACATATTTTATTTTCACTCTATAGCTTTCTCTTATCTACTCATGTATCATTCTTCAATCACAAGTTGCTTTTTAGGATGTTTTAGTTTTCGCTAAAGAAATTGCTAAAGAAAAACGAATTATTTCAAGTGTTTACTCACACAAACTTGAACATGATCTCTCATGTTCAAAATGAACATGAGAGGATGCTTTAGTTTTCGCTAAAAAAATCGCTAAAGAAAAACGAGTTATTTATAGAAATAGAAAATATGATGATGATGTTGACAAAGAAAAACTATTAAAAATCGCTGTGAACTTAATTTTTAAAACCAATTTATTTCTTATACATTGCAGATGAAGCTATTTCAACACTGGAAAGTAAATATGATCAATTTAGATTAAGGTATCTTCAGTTATTTGATATTGAAAATTTAAAATCCTAAAATAATAACAAGCTAAAAAGGTAATTGTCTGAACCTTAAACGGTCTCTAAGCCATATTATAACAATTGTTTAGGTATCAACGTTATAGATCAATTTTTGAAACTAAGAGTTTTTTGAGAAACATGTGGAAAATTGATATATCGATTGATATACTTAATCAAATTATAAGTTTAAACTCTCTCCGTAATACTTATATAGCGTATAGAATAATGTTAATCATTTCAGTTCTAATTTCTTCAGCAGATCAAAGTATTTCAAAGGGAAAGCTAATTAAAAGTTATCAACGATCTAAAGTGTCACTAAAAGATTAGATTTATTGACTTAATTATCAATTATAAATGAAATATTATACTATATTGATTTCGAGAAACTAGTTAAAGGTTTCACATAAAAACTTTAAAAAATAAATTTTTATATAAACGATTTTTCGACAGATAACTTTGATAAAAAGGCCCCGTCTTAGGGTTTCGCTTTAGGCCTCCGAGGTGATTGAGCCGCCCCTGGTAATAGGAGATTACAAATTGAAGGTATGTTTTTGCTGAAGATTTTTTGTGATGTAAAATTGGTTGCACACCAAATGTTCAAAGAAATGTTTGTGAAAATTGTAGCGACGGTTTTGTTTTTTTTTCATTTGATCGAATCGTTTTAAATCTTTTAGAGCCATTAAGAAGAACTTTTTTAAAGCTTAAGCTATGTACTTGCAGATTTGAGGGAATAGCCACGAGTGATTATGAACTATATTGGCCTAAGAAATTATGAAAGTGACAGTGACGATGTAAACGTTGTTTTAGGTTCACCTAATAGTTTGCGCAAAACGAATATGTTTCCTAATACCGCCTAATCCCTAAATAGCAAGTCACATATTTGAGGTATTGTGACTCATGCCCGTGAGTTTGGCTATAGATCTATTATATTAGAATAGCATCAAAAATTGATGTTTAATATATGGTTTGGTCACAAATTCCCGATATCAAATGCGAAAACTCCGGTTGCGATATTGAATGGTTAGTTTTAGTTTGTCTTTTCTAATCATAACAAATCATACCTGTAACATCCTCAAAAGCCGAAAACCATGGTGAAAGGATACTTATAGCTTATCAGTTACAAGCTTATATAAGGAAGGGGCGTAAATGTATTATCGCATACCGATGTGGGACGATTATTTATAACAACAATAGAATACTGGCTAATTGTGAAACCAAACCATGACCAGCAAGTGCGTAGTAGGAATTTAAGTTTTTTTTAACGGCGATTTTATTTCAAAGAAAACACTAGCAAGGAGCTAGAATTACAAAACAATAAGATAGGGAGTTTTTAGCCATTCGTTCCAACTAAACAAGGCTTTACTTCTGAACCTACACCCATAAAATGAACTAGAAACAACAGTATCAAGGTGGATTGAGCCCCTTGGTTTTGAAATGGAAAATGTTAATTTATGACTCAAAGTCAAAATTGTTAGAAGTGTTGGCTAAAAAAATGGTTGGAAGTCACAATTATCTACAACAACTCAACCAATAACCAGAAACACTCATTTCTTTCACGATCTTCATTCATATTATCAGTATATTTTGTGACTACACCACAAAAAATGGTAGAATAGTTCTTTCGGCACTCCTCACAGTCCTCTTTGAAAAACTAGCTTCAGCAACCTTCCTAAAACTTGCTCAAGCAAACAAAATCATTTACAACCTTAAAAATGGCAAAGATTATTGCTCCAAATCCGAGACGTCCTTAACAATGCTTCTTACAAAGAAATAACTGACGAATCCGTTAAACGTGGCTCAACGGTATCCAACATTTGGCTTACGATATAAACGACGTACTGGACGATATAGCAACTGAAGCCATGCATCATGAGTTCACTAAACAATCTTGGATCACTAATAAGGTAAGAAAGTTTGTCATAACTTCTTGCAAAAGGTTAAATCATGGTATTAGCTTGCATCATAAGTTAGATAGTATTACTACTAGATTACAAGAGTTAGTTGATGAGAAAGATAATCTAGGATTAGTTGTGAAAGATGGAAGGACAAAAAACATAAATAGAAGGCTTCAGACGTCATTAGTATATGCATCTGGTATTGTTAGGCACGAAGGTGATAAGGTGAAATTGGTTCATAAGTTGTTGGAGGAGGATTTAGTTGATAAGAGATTTAGTATTATTCTGATCGTTGGTATGGGTGGGATTGGTAAAACAACCTTAGCTAGGCTTTTGTATGATGAACAGTTGGTTAAGGATTATTTTAAACTCGAGGCGTGGGTCTGTGTTTTCGGTGAGTTTGATAGTTTTAATATAAGTAAAGTTATTTATCAGTCCGTGACGGGTGAAAACAAAGAGTTTGCAGATCTGACTTTGCTTTACGTTGCTCTTAGAGATCAGATTGTTGGATAAGGATTTCTATTAGTTTTAGACGATGTTTGGAGTGAAAGCTTTGAGGATTGGGAGACTTTAGTGGGCCCATTTTTGCGAAACCAAACCATGACCAGCAAGTGCGTAGTAGGAATTTTAGTTTACTAGGTCTATTTTCAGTTAACTATGTATATGTGATATGCACAACTTTAGATGTTAAAATGATGTTGCTATTATTTATGAGCTAGATGTTTGCTTTTCTTCTTTATCACTTAACTAGGCCTTCTAATGTTCCTGAAGGTGCTTATGTTCAATGGTGGATTTAGCTCCTTGGTTTTGAAATGGAAAAGGTTAATTTATATATGCATGCATTTATTAGAAGTGAGGATATGCTAACTTTTACTTATTTGATCTATTATATGGTGTCTGCTACAGGATTAGACTGTAAAGGATTTTAGAGCTATAATATACGATGTTGAGAAGACCAAAGGCACGGTATATATTTATTATAGAACAAGATTCGTACATCACACCAACTCCTACTTCAAGAACAAGTTCAATGCTTAACATAAGTAAAACTTTAATTTTTCTCAAAAGTTAACTCAAAATACAAGCACTCAACAACTACAGACAACATGGGTGCATCGCACGGGTATGAACGCCTCATATATATATATAAAGATTAAATACAAAAATTAAATGTGGAGGCTTCATAATTTGTAACCAAAGCTTTGTAAAGTGTACAATTTCAATTGAAATTTATTGTGGTGGCTTCCGGTGTAACAAAAGCTTTGAGAAGTGTACAAATGCATGTGAGTTAATAGCTACAATGAAAGTAAGATGAATAGTACATGAAAAGTTCTAGGAGTTACATGCGTCCTTAATAGTTACAATAAAAGTAAATAATTAATTGAGTCTCTTCGTATCTTTACTAGTTACACATTACAAAGTATAAATAGCATACTTCTATCTCTTCCACAACACATGCATTGCAAACAATCTTTCATATATCATATATACGTGTTTATGTAATCATTATATAGCTAGATTCCATGCATTTATACAAAAACTAATAAAAAGGGTGATATGATGATGTAATTGTAGTATGAAAAGCATGAAGCGAAGAAGGACCTTGAGCACGCACAACGACATAAAGTCGAGGAAGAGATAGCAGCATCGGTAGCGGTTGGAGCCGAAGATATGCACCCCATGAGAAAACGAAAGCTAAAAAAGAAGGTGATGGCGAGAAACATCACCAACTCTTTTAATTCCGTTGATGCATGCATGCATCTGCAGCTTCAACAAATAATATTGTGTCGTGTTATTATTTCTTACTACTATGTAAAATGGGCGTATCTATACGTATATTATTAACCAAATAAAGCTTCCTTGGAATCTTAAATATACAAAAGTCTTAGGCTATGTTTTGTTATATATCAAAATTAAGAGTAAATACTATTGTGACGTATTGTTATTTATTTGATCACTTCAAATGTTTGTACTATTTGTACCTTTTTACATTAAGATAGTGCAAAAGTACACAAACCATCTCTAATGTTGGCGCTAAAACATTGCACTATCTTAGTGCAATGAATAGTACGAACAAATAATATCAAATATAATGCATTCCTATTCATTGCAAAATATTATATTTTAACCCTATAATTAATTATACTCTTGCCACATACTATGTATTTGGATAGATGCACCAGTTTAACAAAAATGTTATGTACACTTGATATATAACTAAAGAATTAATTTTAGTGAAATATACCCTATTAATACTTTTAAAATAATAATGGCATTGGTATCATCTATCTATCTATTATACTTAAAGATTCAATACAAATATTTATTGTGCAGGCTTCAAGATGTGTAACACAAGCTTTAAAAATTATACAAATCCATGTGAATAAATGGCCTAATCGATGGTTAACTGTTGTAACCCAAGCTTTGAAAGTTGTACAACCCGTTAATTTAATGTTGAAGTCTTCATAAATTTCATGTGAAGAATTTGAAGTGAAAGAATACCAAGGATCATGGGGTTACATGCTATTTAGTATAGAATTAAAAGTCGGTTATGGATTGAGATGAAGTTGAAAAGGTTGCGAGAATAATTGATGATTCAACCTAATCCATGCCTATATAAATCGGCCAAAATCACATGCACAAACACAAAAGTTTGAATCTTCATTTCGTCTACTTTATTTTTAACTTGCTTCAGTACTAATATTGTTTTTATTATGATTTGTAATCACGAGGTACAACTTGCTGCAGAAGGTAGATTGTGCATACTATCTTCATGTCGGTTTCGGTTTTCAATAGTCAACGAATAGTCCAAGGTAAATCTTGAACCATAACATGTATATTATCTTTGTAAGATTCGAGCAAAAAAAGAATAGGTAATCAAATGGAGTTACAATGCTATATACTTGGGTTAAAATTACAAAGTGATAAATTTTCGAGACCGGGATTGATCCTTATAGAACAAGATTCGTGCATCACACCAACCCCGACTTCAAGAACAAGCTTGATGCTTAAGATAAGTAATACTTTAATTTTTCCCAAAAAACAAGCCCGATGCATCACGCGGGTATGAACGCCTCGTATATTTGACATTTAAAAAGCACAAACCATTCGATAGTTAAGATTACTCACCACTTCTAAAACAATTACACTTATATAATTTTTTTATATAATAAAAGAAGTGGTTAACCATTGGATGCGGATATTGACAAAGGTAATGGTACTGCTGATATGGTTACAAAAAGGTCAGAAGTGGTTAACTCGCTCCAAGAAATTGACAAACTTCAAATGATGGAAATCGCTCAAAAGGCTAAGATTAAATGGTGTATCGAAGGGGATGAGAACTCTAGTTTCTTTCATGGTATGTTGAATAAAAGGCGAAGTCAATTGAGTATCCGTGGCATTATGGTTGATGGAGTTTGGATTGAAGACCCGCTTAAGGTTAAACGTGAATTCTATCAACACTTTAGCAACAGATTTGCTAAACCGGTGGACCAACGAGTTCACATTAATATGGAATACCCGAATACTATTACTTTGGAGCAGCAGATTGACTTGGAATGCGATGTGACTAAAGAGGAATTAAAAAAGGCGGTTTGGGATTGTGGGATTGATAAATCCCCTGGTCCGGATGGATTTACATTTGGTTTTTATCGTCGGTTTTGGTCCACCATTGAAAATGATGTCTTTGAAGCAGTCAAGTATTTCTTTAACAGTGGTGCTATTCCTAATGGGTGCAATTCCTCTTTCATTGCGCTAATCCCGAAAATTCCAGATGCGAACTTGGTTAAAGACTTTAGACCAATTAGCCTAATTGGAAGCATATACAAGATCATTGCAAAAATTCTGGCAAATCGTCTTGTGGGCGTGTTGGGTGATATTGTCAATGAGGTGCAATCAGCTTTTATCGCGGAAAGACAAATCTTGGATGGTCCGTTTATTCTTAATGAGGTGCTACAGTGGTGTAAGCTTAAAAAGAAACAATCCTTAATTTTTAAAGTTGATTTTGAGAAAGCTTTTGATTCGATCCGATGGGATTTCTTAGACGATATCTTAAAAAAATTTGGTTTTGGTGATAAATGGTGCAACTGGATTCAAAGCTGTCTTAGATCGTCGAGAGGTTCTATTATCATTAATGGTAGTCCCACGGAAGAGTTCTATTTCCAAAAAGGTCTTAAGCAAGGTGACCCGTTATCTCCTTTCTTATTTATTTTAGTTATGGAGAGCTTACATCTTTCGTTTCAGCGTGTGGTGGATGCGGGTATGTTTAAAGGCGTTCAGTTAAACCCTTCGTTAAACTTGTCGCATATGTTTTACGCGGATGATGCAGTGTTTGTGGGACAATGGTGTGATGATAATATTAATATCCTAACCCACGTGCTTGATTGCTTTTATTGGGCATCGGGTTTGAGGATTAACATGAGCAAAAGCAAAATCATGGGTATCCTTGTGGCGGATGATAAAGTTAAGAGTGCAGCGACTAAACTCGGATGTCTTATGCTCAATACCCCTTTTTCCTACTTAGGTACGAAAGTGGGTGGCTCTATGTCTCGAACTCACGCGTGGGAGGAGGTTATAGACAAGGTACGTTCTCGTCTATCTAGGTGGAAAATGAAAACTTTGTCTATAGGGGGTAGATTAACTCTCCTCAAATCGGTTCTTGGATCTATGCCCATATTCCATATGTCCATATTTAAAGCCCCCTTATCTGTTATTCGCCAGCTTGAATCAATCCGGAGTCATTTTTTTAATGGACATGATTCAGCTAGTAGGAAAGCGTCGTGGATTAAATGGGATTGTGTGCTGGCCCCAAAAGAAAAAGGAGGGCTCGGGGTCTCAAGTTTATACGCTTTAAATCGAGCCTTAATGTTCAAATGGGTTTGGAGATTCTACTCTCAAAACTCTTCTTTATGGGCAAGAGTTATGAAGGCTATCCATGGAGATGATGGGAGAATTGGTAAGGACATAAAGGCGTGCAATCAATCTTGCTGGTTGAATATAGTGAACGAAATTAATGTCCTAAAGAATCAAGGCATTAATTTTCTTGATTTTATGCGCCTTAAGTTGGGTAACGGGAACAACATATCCTTCTGGAACGACAACTGGATTGGAGGCAACACTCTTAAAAACTTGTATCCTCGTATTTATGCTCTTGAGAACTCTAAACAGGTGACGGTTTGTGCGAAGTTAGCTGATATCGCGTTGGATGCTTCGTTTCGTCGAAAACCGAGGGGAGGTATTGAATGTATCCAGTTTAATGAGATGCTGGTCTTGATGCAGGATGTTTCTTTAACCCCGATATCAGACAGATGGATATGGTCTTTGGAAGGTTCGGGGGATTTCTCTGTTGCCTCTACTCGTAAAGCAATAGATGATAAAAGGCTTCCGGTTGTCAACTCTAAAACTCGTTGGATTAAATATTACCTCTCATGTTCAAATGAAATTTTTTTTTGAACGGCAAATTTTATTAGAGAACTAGCAAGAAGCTAGAAAAGACATTACAAGGAAATTAAATAAGGGTTTTTCAACCAACACTCCCAAGAAAAGAGGTTGTTACATCTACTACCACACCAAGTATAAGAGCGAGACACGATGTCGTCATAAATAACGGATCTTCTCGGAGCCGATACACCAAAAATGGAATGGTTACGGAAAGCCCAAATATGCCACCAAGCAATAAAGAAAACACCTTCCAGCATGAGCTTAAGCTTGGATGGCAACCTAATAGAATCAAACCATAAAAACCAATCTTCAAAGGACATAACATCACACCAAGCAATATCCCACCACCTGCATATCCTTCGAAGGATACTCTTCGCCAAATCACACTGGAAAAAAATATGAGAAGAGTCCTCAGGAACTGAGCCGCAGATCGGACAAAGAGGAGACTCCAAAGAAACCCCTCTAAAGATGAGATTAAGTCTAGTCGGGAGGCGATTGAGACGAGCTCGCCAAGCGAAAACATTAATCTTGATCGGGATGTATTTAATCCATCTTGTGACAGTACTCAAAGTGGGGAGAAACATATCGTCCAAGTAGGAACGAATATCTTTGACTCGAAACTCACCATCACCATTTAAATCACACACCCATCTATCGTTAGAAGAAGAAAGAGAAACCGTATCAAGCAAAGAAAGCATACCCGACCACTGCTCTCTTTCAACTCCATCTCGAACAAGGCGACGAAAGGAAGAATCAATGGAAGGAGCTGCCCATTTATCAGCAACAGTAGCAGTTTTATCCGTATCTAACGCAAAGATTCTTGGGAAGCGAACACTAAAAGACATATCCGAGGCCCAAGCATCCAGCCAAAACCGGGTATTACACCCATTTCCCACTCTCTTTTTACAATGCGAAATGAAGTCAAAGCCTTTGGAACATAAGACCTGGACTTCACGAAGAATAGAACTCCAGGTTGAGGGGGATCTGACATCGTGGGATTCAAGGGAAGGACCATAGATAGCGTTATACATCCTGTGACCAATTAAGAGCTATAATGAATAAATATTCGGTTATGTGTGGTTTTTGTTCGTGTTATGAAAAAGTGTTTGGGTATCGAAAACAAACCTCGATTGCGCGGCTCTTAGACGATAAAACCTTATCCCAAGCGACCCAAGTGATCTTTCTGTCCGACTGATCTCCTCCTTTGAAGAAGTTACTTCTAATCGACTCCATCTCGTGCAGGATACCCTTAGGAGCTTTATATACAAGACTAGTATTACACAAAACGGAACCAAGGACCGACTTCTAAAAAGTCAACTACCACCACATACAAAAAGAGTTTTACTCTTCCATTTGGATAACCGAGATTTAATTTTCTGGATAGAGCTATCCCAAGCAGAATACCGCGTCGATACAAATACGACACCACCAACCGCACACACCACAATATCTAAAAGGGGGTTTTGTAAAACAGATCACACCCGATTGACAAAGCACTATGGATAACAATGTCACGAGGAACTCCGACACCTAGGATTTGACTTTTTGGAATGTTTATTTTTAGACCCGAGGCTAAGAAGAAACAATCGAGGATTCTGACGATATTCACCAAGTTGTCTTCGGACCATTCCTACTCTCTCAACACCAGCGTTCAGCTCTGGCACATAGAAAAAAGATGAGACAGATATGAATCCCGAATATCAATCGAGAGACCTTTAAAAATTCCTTCGTTTACAGCTTTAGAAACAGAAATGTGGAGAGACTCCATTATGAGGATAAACAAGAATGGATCCAGGGGGTCACCTTGTTTAAGCCCACAAAAAAATGGAAACTCGGAAGTAGGACTCCCATTGACCAAGATAGAAGCCGAAGAAGAAGAGAAAATACCTCGAATCCATTTACACCAGTTAAGACCAAAACCGAAAGCAAGAAGGACATCAAGGAGGTAATCCCAACGCACGGAGTCATAGGCCTTAGCGAAATCGACTTTAAAAAACAGAGCTTGCTTATTTTTTCTTTTACACCAAGCGAGGATTTCGTTCAATATGAAAGGCCCGTCCAGAATGCTCCTTTTGGCCACGAAAGCAGATTGTGTGTCCGAAACAATATCCGAAATCACCATAGCCAGCCTATTTGCAAGAATCTTAGTTATCACTTTGTAAACACTCCCAATCAAGCTTATGGGCCTAAAGTCTGAAACGAACTTGGCATCCGGAACTTTGGGGATTAAAGCAATAAACGAGGCGTTACACCCTCTCGAAAGAAACCCACTAATAAAGAAGCTCTCAACAGCAAGGCAAAAGTCCGGACCGATAAAATTCCAATACCGCCTAAAGAATTCGAAGGAGAATCCATCGGGACCAGGAGACTTGTTCTCACCACACTCCCACACGGCTCTACGGATCTCAGATCTGGAAATACAACAATCCAAGTCAATAACCTGGTTGGAGGATAGCCGTTTAGGGAAAGGGGAATTCAGCTTAAGGCGGAAACTAGCTGGATGCTTAAAACGAGAGGCAAAGTGCTCTCTAAACGCGTCCTTGATAAGCGTAGGATTTGTAATCCAGTCACCATCAACAAAAATACCACGAATCGAAAGTTGGGACCGTTTCTTATTAATAAGACCATGAAAAAATTTGGAGTTTTCATCGCCTTCTATCGCCCACTTGACTTTAGCTTTCTGGGCATTATCTTTGGCTTCTAAGAGATTGAGTTCACGGAGTTTTCGACTTAGCTCCAATCTTTTGGTTAACAGATCGTCTGAAACAGTTCCCCTATCCAGCTCCTTATCAATCTTAGCCAAATCATCTGATAAAGAGGTCTTAGTCCCGGTTTGCAAGATGTTTTTTTCCTTAATCCATACACGAATGATCTTCTTAAGGTCTTGAAGTTTTTTCTTGAATCTGATCAAGCTATTAGAGTCCGAATAAGAGAAAGAGGACCAAGCTTGCTCCACCATATTATCAAAACCATCTCGAGTGAACCATGAATGATAAGTCCGAAAAGGAGACGGACCGAAATCGGTGCAGATTTCTTTAAGCAAGATAGGGTGATGGTCCGATAGATGACGGTCAAGACAAATGACAGTACTAGAAGGAAAAGCCGAGATAATACCTTCTGAAACAAGGAAACGATCTAGTTTACTTATTTTAGCCGCTGAAGAGAGAGACTACGTGAAAGAATACCCTTCCATTTTAACCTCCAAGAGACCAGAAGACGAAATAAACTGATTAAAAGACCGAGCACCAGATTGATCAAACTCAGAACCTAGTCTTTCTTCGGCTGACCGAACCTCATTAAAGTCACCCAACAAAAGAGCCTCTCCATCCCAACGAGAAATCAAATCTGATATGTAGTTCCATAGAATGCGTTTAAGGACATTAGACTGAGGAGCATAGATTGCCACAATAAGCACCTTAGTGTTAGTAGGAAGCCAGGTCCCATACAGCGCGATAAAGTTATCAGAGATCGTGGCGTTATCTTTTTTAAAGATAGACGATTCCCAAACACATAGAATTCCCCCAGAATTACCGACCGAATCACTGACCGCAAATTAAAAGTTGGAGTTACCCCATATAAACTTGATATCCATTTGAGAAATGCACTCCATCTTCGTTTCTTGTAATGATAAAAAGTTAATACTATGTTTAAAATTTAACTCCTTTACCCACTCCTTTTTCGCCTTGTGACCAAGGCCTTGAACATTTAAGGAAAGGATCTTCATTTAAAACCAAACTCAACTCCTTGTTTGCCTATTATTCGTTCCATATCTTTTGAACACCCTTCCATATCGTAGCCCATGGATTGACCTATGCGAATCATATCTTCCAAAGCTCCTAGAATAGAACCACCATCACCCTCTTTGCGAGAAGGGATAGATGAAACAACATTAGGAATGTCATTTTCAGAGATCTCCTGGGAAACGCTAAACACCTTAGAATTAATTTTAGGAGAAGGCACATTCTCCGTCACATGAACTTTAGGATCAGAGGGATACTCCTTTTCAGGGACAGGGGGTTGATTAAGGTTCTGAAGGGGGGACTCCGGGGTGAAACCAGGGGGGTGGGAGAGAGGAGGAATCGAATCATCAGCGATTTCTGTGCGAGGTTTGTGTAACAAGTCATACAAACCGAATGGATCATCTGAAGGTTGGGCATCCACCTTTGAGACTTTCTTAGGTAATTTAGGGTTATGGGAAGGAGGATTAACTCCAAATGAAGTTTCCGATACCCTTTCCTCGGCGCTTTCAATAATCCGATCATCATCACTCAGGATTGGACTGAAATGGACACTGTTAGCATCCACAGAAGACTCGTCATCCGAGGAGTAGCAGGAACGATTATTACCCTTAAACGATGGAGTCCAAACAAATAATTCCTTAGCTCGGGCCATAAAGGTCTTGCCTTTGAAGGTGAATTTGAAACTTTCCAGTATATTATCAACTTGTTTAGTTCTAATACAAAGGCGCTTACGAGCAAAAGAAGAGGAAGAGTTCTCTTTAATATCCAAAACTTCCCCCCATTTCTTGCCTATCTTAACAAATGTTTCACGGGACCATAAACTTAGAGGAATCCCATCAATATCGACCCACACAATACGATCCCCACTGCCAAAATCATGAACCGCGTCTTTAAGAGTATCGAACCAAGATTTGACACCTGTGTGTTGTAACAATTTCGATTTAGAATCGGAAGAATCTGATTCAATTAGCACCCACAATCCTCCAAGATAAGACATAGATACATCCGGAAAACCTTCTTTAAGAAGAATGGAGCAAAGGTTAGGGATAGAATTCGGGTCTCTAACTTTTCCCATAACATGGAGAGACAAATTCCGGGAAGATAAACACGAGTCATCAAGGACCACCATAAAGGTGGGGAGGGGAGGGAACGAGTTGTTGTTCTGGGCATTGCGCTCTTTCACCATATTCACAAAGGAACCGGATTGAATAGGATGGTTGGGGAGGGGATATCTCACAGGAATGACCGGCCTAGATGGTCTCTCGTATCTTACGGCATTGGCGTGGAGGTGGAAACGATCCACCCAGAGGGTACATAGGTTCCCAATTAGCCGGTCCATATCATTAACCTTAATGGAGCGAACAAAAGCAAATCGTTTCCCAGCTTTGGATAACCGATTAGGAATAAAGACGTCAACAACCGTTTCATATGATTCACAGAGTTTCCACAAGTCCCGTTGACCGAAATTAACCGGAAAGTTCGTCACAAACATAGATTTAGAAATTCGTATAACATTGTCCTCCTTAGAACGTTGAGATTGCATGATGGGATAGTTTGGATTAAAGGGAGATCTACTACCAAAAAAACAGGGAACAGAGAAAAAAATGAAACCGAAAAATTCACGTCGAACCAAATAATGGAAAATTAAAGGTGGAAAACAAAGGTGGTATCAAGCCCCCACGAGAAATATATAATCATATAAGGCGTAGGGATCAATCTAGGATTGAAGACCTAAACCCTATCAATATATAAAATCGAACAAGAGAACGATACCGACAAGGATCACACGTAATGATTTGGCCGTTATTCGGTGAATGGTGATTAAAGGAAGGAGAGATCCCGATGGAGCAGATCGGAGAGGAGGGAGGTCATGGCGGCGTTGCGCACACATGCTTGAATACAAAATACGGCTAATTAGCGGGATCATAATTATCAAATGTAAGCACCAGTTACTCTGATATGAAAATAAATATACGTGATTGTACTTATTACAGCGAGGCATGCAATTCTTATTTAAAGTTTATATAAAGATATCTGGAAATACATTTAAAAAAATATATATTAACCTCATCAAGACTCGTTATGTGTTATTAAACTCGTATATTTTGTACAACATGATATGAATAGTTAAGTTTAAACAACAACATCAATCTCAACATTCATGTCAGTTAAACAAAGTTAAATCTTTCATCCAAAAGAAATATTTATAAAATATTAATCGATATTAATACATAATGAAAAAGTTTATGCAAAGACTTGTGCATAATTATTAGTTGGATTTATATCATAATTTGATTCATGTATGTGTGTGCACCGTTACACTCATGGTTCAGGATAAATGTTGGTTTATTAGGTTTAAGATAAGTGTTGTTAGGATATGTATCGGAGTCATGTGGGATTATCTCATAAGTGTCTATTTAAGGTTTCATAATGTAATCAATGAATCAATCAAGTTAAATATCAAAATACATCTAGTTCTTCTCTTTATCTTTTTATTTTTAAAGAGCTTACACACGCTTAAAGTGATGCTACTATCGATACAAACCCAACAAGATCGTATCGATTGGTGACTTATAACTAGTGCAATTTTGTGGAAATTAGTAATATATATATATATATATATATATATATATATATATAT